>JBBPOF010000545.1:0-21471 GCA_038091315.1 Porphyrellus cyaneotinctus | reverse complement strand
CTCAGCATGAAATGCACGGCCCAACTCGCCGGGACGCACCAGGCGTCGATAATGTGGCAGCGAAACGTTGCCGGAAGATGCTGGACGGACAATGATGGGACTTGAAGGTGCGGTTTCTTCGTATATCTCATACTTCTTTGATATAGGCCAGTGTACGTGCTTCTTTCGAGGCTTCGCATCATGCTTAGCCAACGAACCGCCGTCCCTGTCAGCTACTCGAAGAGTCCGTGAGCGGCGTCACTTTGATTCGATTCACGTCACATACGCTTTTCAGTGGGGCACGAGTAAGGATCGCCAAAAATTGCGACGATGTGTCGGTCTTGCTGACCACCATGCCTGGTGTCATGGATATCGCGCTCGTGCACCGGTATGACCTGCGTGCAATACGACGACGCGGGGACATCGACCAGCCGTAAGGGATACGTGTCCGATCAAACCATTACCATTGGAGAAGTCGAAGACATGTGAAGAATCAGCCCGCTGGGATCTTGGACGATTGGTAACGCACGCCAGGTACGTCCAACCGAAGAACTCAAGCGACAGATGACTCAGGTCTTGTTGCAATGCTCTCCGAGCAAGTTTTTTCTGCGCTGCCGAGCGTAAGTATTGACCCTTGGATTGTGACAAGACGCACGTCACGCCGGAACGGTGACACTCTACTCAGACTCAGTCGATGTCTCATCCACCTTCCACCTCGCTGGTTCGCCCCCCGCCAATATCCAACTCGAAACGCCAAACCTGGACGCACGCGTTACCAGCGTGCGTCCAGTCGAGACAAGTAGTACCAGCGTATCATGCTGACATCGGATTCAGGCTCAAGTCTCATATCCCGAGTCTGAAACCAGACCAGAGTCCGACGATGCGTCCGGTCTACGTGAATAGACATCATCAGTGACACTGGCATGTCCACGTACCTGTAATTTCACCCAGATGGCACCATGACATATGCAACACGGTCGGTGATCGATATCATACACATATATTCCATCATACCGTTCATGTCGGCTGTCAGACTGTCTAGACCCAGCCGTCTCGCTAAACAGAGCACGTCATTAGAGTCGTACGGGACGCCGAGGGCGACACCATCACTCCATCATGATTCATGACTCATGAGCTCGTAAGTACGTGATAAATCCGAGCCTACCCAAGTATGATCCTGTGTCCATCATTAGGCCTGGGGGTAAACGCGCAACATTCCGTCGTGTTAATATATCATACCACACATCAATACTAATACAATAGAGCACCGATGCAGATGAGTCGTCGTCACACCTCTGATAACCAAGCACCCGTCGGATGATGCGACGAATTAGTTCTATCACTACGACTTTGATCGCTTTCTGCCGACGTTGCACACGAGAGGTACACACGCAGACGAGTGGTCGTACGATCGTACGGAAACTCGGTGTTGGTCGTCATGCATCATGCACTGGCAACTACTAAACATAATCTCGTTTAGTAGCCCATGAATACAGTGCGATCCTGTGCCAATCACCTTGATCACGAACGATCACTGATAGCGTTTCGTACTCATATATCATAGATCGAGCCTCGACGCCGTCTACCGCATGGTGCCAACGTTCGCGGGTGAATAGTCTTCATAAATAGTGGCACGGTACGTAGACGCGATGTCGGTCGTCATGCGACATGCATCGATCGAGCGATGGCGCATGCTAACCACTTTCGGCAACTGACGACGCATCAAAGACCTACTAATACAAATTAGTCGGTACGGAGACGCGATGTCGGTCGTCACGCATCATGCACTGGCACGGGCATGACACCTACTAAACACGTTTAGTCAACCATGCAATGCGTTTCACAGGCGCGATAATTTATATCGCATACCAGGACCCCACTTGCTCGGAGCGGGGGGTGGGGTATGCGGCATGCCTATACCTGGCAATCACGAGGTGTCTGATGACCAGGGATCCAAGGCAAGGCTGAACCATCTTTGTCTTGAGTGCCATACGGAGCTGATAGTGGGGGTCAGCGCATATATCACATGTCATATGAGATCATGCCATCCCAAGGCGCACGGCCTACTGCACCAAAAAAACTTGGTTTCCTCGGCCACAAACCGCAGTACCAAGCGAGATCGCATTGGTGGCTTTGACACGGAACAGCCCTCAGATCGAGATGGCGCACAAGTGGAAACGTTCTCAGGAGATGGGAAACACGAGCGAGTGGTGCGGCGTCGCACGCGGAGTAACGCCGGAAAAAGAGGTAGGAAGCCGTCCACGCAGCGACTCGTGTCTCGCACACAGCATCATCAATAACAATGCCATGGTATGAAACCGCACCATTGGAGTACGTGCCCAGCCGTGTGTAACCATCCGACATACCTTGGCAGGCTGCGGGAGGCGAGGTTCGCCGCAGTCCAACATGCGCCTTGGGAATTCTGGCGGCGTTTGCGGTTGAAATTCTCTATTTGCAACACATACATGAAACGGGAATATGGAGGTCAAACGACGGAGGCTCGAGGAACTTAGACGGCTGGCTTCCCAGGCGTCTTGTCTTGCTCCGGGTTGAGGTATACCTGCATGGGCAGGCTCATTGAGCATCGGGATGACACAAGAGCGTTAAAAAACGCACCTGAGTACCACCAACGCCATTCTCCCACTTTTGATACCTCAGCACAGTGGTACCTCGTTTCTCAGCACCGACTAGTTCTGTCTCCTTCAAAGACCGACGAACAGCCCGAGCGGTGATCTGGGCGTACTTGTTGTACCTGCGACGTTCGTTAGCGTTATCATATATATCACTGAGCGCATCAGACCTACGAAAAGACGCCTCGCCAAATTGTGCTCATTTTTCGTGGCGTGTGTAGTGTTGAACGTCGAGTGCAAAATCAAACGGTTCGTTGGTCGTCTTCCGGGGGAATCCGATGCGACCACCCTTCGAGGGGTCGACCCCATTTGGGGCAAGCGACCGAGAGATGATACCGTTGACTCGCAGCGACGATGACGGGCATCACATGGCACTACGTCCTCAAGTTCATCATCACCGGTGAGTGACCCAGTTCACCAACTTACCAGCGCTCATCGCGGACCACGTCCCAGGCGACGCAGGGGTCGGCAAGTCGTCCCTCCTGGTCCGTCTGACAGACCAGCGCTTCATGACCAATCCCGATCCTACCGTGCGTTCATCTGCCAGGGCCCCACCCATCGCGCCGCAACTGACCCTCGTACCAGCTCGGCGTCGAATTCGGTTCCAAGTTGATCGAGATACCCGAACGAGGCAAGATCGTGAAGCTTCAATGTCCGTCTTTCAGGTGGAACGCAGTTATCTGAGCCTGGACTCACACCCTTGGACAGGTTGGGACACTGCCGGGACCGAGTCCTTTCGCTCGATCACGCGCTCATACTATCGCGGTGCTGCGGGGTGTCTTCTCGTCTATGACGTGACCTCTCGTCCGAGTACGTATCATCCACACATCATCATGTCCATCCTGTTGACGTCTACATCTCCCGTATATGCGTATCTGTATGCGCGTGTTTCATCCCCCTTTTTACCGAAACGACGTTCCTGTGGTGCCAAACCCAAACGCCCAAACGTCATGATGATCATGTGCACCTCTCTACCCCCACTCCAATCTGGCTTCTGCTTCTCAAACACAGGTTTCATGAACGCACGGACGTGGCTTGCAGACGTACGAGAACATGCAGACCCACATCTCACCTGTATCCTCGTCGGGAACAAAGTCGATCTCTGCGAACCCCCCGACCCCACCTCACCCGTGTTTCCCTCCGCACTTCCCACACCACCACCCAAACAACGCCAAGTGACGACCGAAGAAGCCTCCCGATGGGCTGACGAACAAGGTCTCTTGTTCGT
Organism: Porphyrellus cyaneotinctus; assembly: GCA_038091315.1. Taxonomy (NCBI): domain Eukaryota; kingdom Fungi; phylum Basidiomycota; class Agaricomycetes; order Boletales; family Boletaceae; genus Porphyrellus; species Porphyrellus cyaneotinctus. The sequence goes on along the minus strand of JBBPOF010000545.1, from coordinate 17,634 downwards.
CGAAGCCAGCGCCAAGTCCGGACACAATGTGGACCACGCGTTCGAAGACGCTTCGAGAGATATTTTGGACAAGATCACGCAAGGCGTGTTTGATGACGTTCGGGTGCGTGGTTTTCTTCCATATGCTTTGGGTGCTACTCCACCTCCTCTTTCTGTTACCTCATCAACCCCCTGTCTCGTTTTGACCCGCTCATGCTATTCGGCGCAGTCACCTGGCGTGAAGCTGTCCAAACCTACAAATGGAAACGTGGCAATCGATCAAGGGTCCACGCGGGCAGTGTGTTGCTCATGATGTTGTATTGATTTCATGGTCCCATAGCGGAAATGGGTGTACCATATGTATGCATGCGTGCATGACGACATGGTGGCATGCTTCAGTAACGAGTAGAACGCAGACCGTCGAGCGCGGTCGCGGGGATTAGATGCTATATAATGTATGGACACATATATTAAGGTAGGGATGTATAAATATAGGATAGGATAGGATAGGATAGGATGAGATCAGAACGGCGTGTCTGTATTTGTATGTCTTGTGATGCGTATCATACAAGCGAGTTGTTTGGGGTATCATGTAGACGCAGTGTCAAGTCCATAGGTAATAAACAGGTCGTGCGATTGAATGCCTTCAAGCGTGTGCGTGCGGTTCACCAGGCCTGTCTTTCCGCTGCGAGGTAGGGGAGGAAGGAATGAAAACAAAGGAAAAATAGGCCTAGCGTCCATCTCGATACCCAACCAGAAAACAATCGAAGAAAAAGAGGGTGAACAATCAAAACACAGGATACCCAAAGAGAAGGGGGGGGCCTTGGCCTCACCGCCTCAACGACTCGGCATACTCTTGCAACTGCTGTACGAACCCAACGTTGGGTTCCGCCGCTCTCCGTCTCGACTTGACAAACTGTACCGCCTGCCCCGGACTCCACCCAAACTCAGCGATCAAGTACGCCGCCACGACGGACGTCGACCGACTGACCCCTTCGACGCAGTGCACGAGCACCCTCGCGGTCGGGTCCATCAGCGCCGCTCTCAAAAACGCCGTCGTATGTGGCAAGTGTGCGGCGAGTTCGCTGAATGGGAGATCGTCGAGGGGGTATTGGGTGCGGTGGAGCGATGGGTGGGATGGGAGGGCGACGTATCCACGCATGGCGGAGAGGACGTGGGTGATGCCTAGACTGGCGAGGGCGGCTGGGTTTTCGGCGAATGCGAGGTCGGAGACGTATAGACGGGAGATGATTTCGGAGGCGCTTGGGGGACGGAGGGGGTATGGTGTTTGGGTGATGGGAGAAGGAGGCCACGGGGAGGTCGAGGCAGCGACGACGATAGGGGAGGTGGCGATGGACATGCCAGACGGTGTGGGTGGAGTGTGATGACTAGTGGAAATGCTGAGACGGGTTCTCTAAGTCAAGGGTCGTTATATAGCGCTCAGGGAAGGCAACCGAGTTTACTCACCATGTCAACCTTTTTTTTTTTTCTCTCTTTTATATATAAATTTTTTAAAAATGAGGTGGAGACGAGGATTCAGAAAATGAGGAGAGGACCACCGTACTGCGATCGATTAGCGAGATGGAGCAGAAACATGGACCGCCTTTTTTAAATACGCTGAGGTTGGAACGGATTCGCCACTGCTCGAGGTCGGGGCGAGGCGAAATCTTGGAATTGGCGATTGGAACTGCGCGGATGCCGGACGTCGGATGGGGCGCTGCAACGGACGAATATTACTGATCTGAGTGCGACCGATTGGCGGAATCGCAATTGTAACCGGAGACCGACGACGAGGAGCCTGGGTTCGTCTCATCTGCTGTGAAATGTTTGCCAAGTCTCGTACAGCCTCACCCTCCTCTTCAAGGCACACCACATAGGCGATGCCACTTCGCCCCCCTGTTCCGGCCGTAAGTTCGCACCCGGTGCTTGTATTGACAAGGGCAGTGCACTACATCCCGTGCTATCTAAAACGAATCATACTCATATGGCCTAGCACACCACCACGGCTTTTTACTATACCACGGCTTTTCCATCAAGAAAGTAGAGAAAAAAAGGCAATGTGGCAACTCGATGTGAATCATGGGATCCACTCGGCGTCTAGATCAGATCACTGGCACACTGACATCAGTTGATGCATAAGACATAACCAAATACGACCTACGCGACGTTCAGAGGCATCTCGTCGATCTGCGTGTTGTAGAATTCTACACGTCGTTATGCCACTGTCAGTCCCATGTAATGACAAATCCAGCCGTGGTACTCACGTTCAATGTCTCTCAGCATCCTTACATCCTCAGTCGTCACAAAGTTGATGGCAACGCCCTTTCGTCCAAATCGTCCACCACGTCCGATACGGTGAATATAGTTCTCCCGGTTCGTCGGCAGATCATAGTTGATCACGAGCGACACTTGCTGCACGTCAATGCCACGCGCCAGCAAATCCGTCGTGATGAGCACACGAGACGACCCGGACCGGAACTCCTTCATCAGCACCTCCCGCTGTTTCTGTTCCATATCTCCGTGCTGCTCAAGAATCCCGTCAGCAAAAACAAAGACACACCATCACTGCGTTCGTCCCGTCCACGTACCATCGCAGACACCGTGAATTCCCGTGAGTGCATCTTCTCCGTCAACCAGTCCACCTTCCGCCTCGTGTTACAGAAAATGACAGCCTGGGTAATCGTCACCGTCTCGTAAAGATCGCAGAGCGTATCTAATTTCCACTCTTCTTTTTCGACTGCAATGTAGAATTGCTTGATACCTTCAAGCGTCAACTCGTCCCGCTTCACGAGAATGCGCACCGGATCACGCATGAATTTCTTCGTCACCTCCAACACGTCCACCGGCATCGTCGCGGACAGCAACACGACTTGTGTATCCTGAGGCAAGAGCTGGAAAAGCTCATAAATCTGATCCTTGAAACCCCGGGACAACATCTCGTCTGCCTCGTCGAGACAGAACATCTTGATAGTGTCCGTCCGGAGCGCTCTTCGGTTGATCATGTCGTACACGCGTCCAGGCGTGCCTACGACGACGTGGACGCCCTCTTGTAACTTGGCCATGTCCTCGCGTACGTTCGTTCCACCGACGCAAGCATGGCATTCGATGTTCATATAGTCGCCGAGTGCGATGACGACTTTTTGGATTTGTTGTGCAAGTTCGCGGGTGGGGGCGAGGATGAGGGCTTGACAACCCTTGATGGACATGTCAAGCTGTTGAAGGATGGAGATGGAGAAAGTGGCGGTCTTGCCAGTCCCAGATTGAGCTTGGGCGATGACATCGTGCCCTTTGACCACGGGCACGATCGCACGTTGTTGGATGGCCGAAGGACGCTCAAAACTTTTTGACAGTGAAGTTCAACTCAATACACCGATGCTACAAGGAAAGAAACAGAGATGGAGCTTACCCGTAGGCGTAGATACCACGGAGAAGTTCTGGCTTGAGGTCCATGTTGTCAAAGCTGATGGGAGGGTGATCAGGTCAAGCAAGACGAAATCTGGAGAAAAGCGTGCACGCACTTGTCGACGACTTGGTCCCAGTTGGACTCGATCTCGGCTTCGCCGACATCTTGAAGCTGTTCTGTTCTAGATATGTGAAAAAGCGCGTGAGCCTATGAAACCGTGAAAATGAAACTATGTGATTGTGAACGTACGATGCCATGATTGTACTGTGTGTTCGTTATCCAAGTACCAACCTCGTCGTCGTTTCGTGGGTCAACGTGTCGGGAAAGAGAAAAAAGTGCTAGTTGGCGTCGGTTTGGTCGAAACTCGTTTTTTGATCTCCCAAATTTTTCATCAACCCTCGCGCCTCTTCACACCTTCGGAAATTGCCGTCGCTTTTTTCGCACTCCGCGGTTCCGCACGGCCCGTCGTCCAAACTGTAAGGCCTACGACGTCTTCTGAATTCATACACCTCTGATGCGCCAACCGCAGAATTCCTAGACCGCCTACCATTGGATCACCCCTATTGATTCGCAGCCACAGCATGAATTGTAGGTAGTGCAGTGTTTTTCTTTCAAAGACACCCGCGGTGGCACCATTGACAGTGCTCCCGCTGAGCCACAGTACCCCACTCAACGGAAGCCATCAATGTCCATCCTAATGCTACCGAAGCAGATAGCTAGGTTGGGCTTTGCCTGGAAATTTGACCTTGGACGAGTGGGCCGATGCAGGCTGTGCATACTGCGGACCACTGTCGATACTGTACACGATCGCATCCATCTCCGATCATACTCCCGCGGATCCCCGTACACCCCGCGCGCACTGCTACGGATTCGATCTTTCGGTGAATACGCCTCGCTGACGAGAACAAGCTTGGTCATGCACATACCTGTCCACTTTCGTGGCCGCCGCGGACACTGCAAAGTGGAGGTCTGGGCGCGTGGCGATGCCGTCGGGATCATCACTCACGGAACCTCAATTCGACGTACGATCGTGCCTCAGCACGATCATCCCCCGCATCTCGGCCTTCAGGACCCTCCCGAGGCACCGGATCAGTGGATATATAATAAAATGCGCCTCGCTGACGAGAGCATCGCGCACAGCGGAGGATGCCCACGGGACCCAATTTAAGCGCAGCGTGTGGGCGGTGGAGCGTCACGAGAGCGATCTCGTAAGAGGCGTTAGTTTGGTCACGGGACCATCTTGGGGATCGCATAAGATGGTCGGCGTGAGGTGGCCGCCGCGTGAACGTTGAACGTTGAACGTCGCGACAACGAAAAGGTATTTTGCACGTCGACGGTCGCATTCACAGGTCTTCGACACCGATTTTCTCGGTTACGATTAATGGGATTGATAAATCCACATCAATGTGATGCGGGTGCTGGCGGCACTGGTGCGAATGTGAGTTCATCACGTAGTCAGTGAGTGAAGCTCACGTACCATTGATGATTGGTCTCGTAACGACTTGTCGTCTGGGTCACAAGTCCACTGAATACCCACTCCACAGCGAACTTGAAATACATACCGCAAGCCGAGGTTGTAAGTACGTCCGAGGCGTGTTTATGATCACACAAACAGATCAGACCACGGGTCCCGCTCCATATCGACCTTTGCAATCACTGGCGTGTCCTTGCCGTCCGTCGTCCATCAGGTAAGCGTGACGTCTTGGCTTCTTTTTTTCGCTCATTTGTTGCCATCTCTGACCAATTTTCTAGCTGCGCCACTCCTCACCACTGCCCTGGAAACTTACCGCACTTATGTACTACCTGAATCTCAACTCCATCTTCCGACAAAATGCACGATAGGGCAGGGGGGAGACAAATCCCCCCGATTTTCGGTCTGCCGTGACCGCGTCAAAGACCGGGGTGAGTAAACCTTTACTATGGAACGGGAAGTGATTAGGTCGTTACTGAATCCATTACTGCCTTGGTTCGCTGGCGGATCCGCCCGTCGGACTGACTGATCGAGTTGCCACAACGACAGTTTTCTATCGTCATGGACGACGAGTGCGTAATGTATCCATGATTACCGTGGTTGTCTTCCTCTGTTGCTCGTCAACGTCACCGTCATTAAGGTAGGTCTAGGAAAATACATTTATTTCGCACGCACCTTGTTGCGCCGTAAGTGCGGGCTGAAATAGTGCGGGATCCGGTCGCAAGTGGAAGGTTTCTTAATCTGATGTTCACTATCGTCGACAGGCAGTCGGGAGAATGGCAGTGAGTGATTTCGCCTCCTCATTCTTATATAGAAACAGCCGGACGACGAGTAGTGACGATGGGGTCGCGGACCAATGGAACACCATATTCTAATGTCCCTGATGGAAGAAGCATGCCTCTATGCATTGACAGTCGCCGTTTTAGCCGTCTTCGAGTGCTATCCCGTGACGGTTTGTTGTATCATCCTTCTGCAAACACACACAAACATTCTAGGAATGTTGTCGCGAACACCAACCCCATCTTGTCTCCTAGGGTGAGACTTCATTTCAAACTTGGGCAGGCTCCTGGCTTTAATTATGGAATTTGGTCATACCTTACTTCCTGTCCATGTACTGTGAGGGCAAAACCTTACCCCGATGCTGATGTTCTGATGTAGGGAGTGGAAGGCTTGTGCTACTATGCTCACGGGCCCTGCGACGTCATTCGAGTCCAGGCTGACGATACTCAAGTGATCATTCAGCCATAACTACTCTGTCCCTAAGGACACTGAGACATTGTCACAGAATGAGAAGAGTGTCAAGTGTATCAGGAGATTCATTCGAGCGATTCCACCAGGTTGAGGCCACAAAGCAGGGTTCAGTCCAATTCCGTGTGCTGATCAGCGAAGGACTTTCCTATCGGTCAACCATTGCAGGGTTTTCGCATGTTGATTTTCTGTGGATCCCCTGTCAGGAGCAAATGAAGAATGTGTACAATGGCATTCGTTGTCCTACATGCTTCTTGTGCTTTGCAAAACCGAGCTCGGTTTGTTCTTTCAACCTCCTCCCAGGCTCAACAACCAACCTCTCTCAAACACCAGTGAAGCTGTTCTTACTTGGTGACAGCGAGTCCAGGCGGATCTCGATGCACTCTCAGCTGTATTCCTTGTCGTTTGTTCTTTCCAACTTCACAATCTGTCTTGTTTGAGTGTCAGATAATGGCGGAGCATCTTCACTTTGGCATTCATTTACTTTTGCGTGCTGGGCCAATTTATTCGCCACCTAGTCTCATCGTCACGCTTAGTCACCCATAGACACCCTTGAATTTTAAAGGCCAGGCGGCCCCAAGTGGGCTATCGAAGGCTTCGATTCTTTTCCTGCTATCTCAGAGTCGTTCCGAATGGCTATTGTTTATCCTCAAATTAGAACTCACACGTATCTCGGAAAGTCGCGAAGGGGTAACGTTATTTGAACAAACAGAACTCTAACAATGAACCGCCCCTCTTCTTCCCATTACCACCTGGATCAAACGTGGGGCAACCGTAGGGCCCTCGAACCATGTCCTTTACCCCATTCTCCATGTGGGATGCTATCGGGGTCCCAAAGACCAAAGCTCCCATCAACGTTACGACGTTCGTGTCATACCTGCTGCCGCCCATGTGTCTCTACTTCGTTATGGCGGTCCTGGCCATAACACCGCGGACCCGTGTTCTTCGAACCGCACTCTGGCCAATCGTCGTATTACTGGCATTGCGTGCCACGTTTTCCGTGGATTTGGCGCTCAGCCACTTTGAACGAAAGTTTTACAACGATTTGGCAGTGAGTGGCTTTTTGGAACGATTTCCTTATGACGAGAAAGACTTACCTGAACGCTAGAACCCCATGCTTATGCTTGCTACCCGTTCTCTGCACTGGGCGTCAGTGAAAGAGCCGCTGGTGAGACAACTCCGCCCTGTGAATAGCGCCCCTTCGAGACTCATGGATGCCATCGATCTCGCCCTCACGTTCCGCGGTTATGGTTGGGACTGGTCACGTGGAATGTATATTCCACGTGAAACTCGTCCGTCTACCCGCATTGGCTTCGTCTTTCATGCGGCGCTGTCTGCGGTTGTCCACGCATTCATTTGCGGAATATCGCACAGGGCTCTGCGTTCATTCTCCCCGGTTGGACTGGGCTATATTTCGGGAGGATCCATTTACGACGAAACCCTACCTTTCCACTTGCGATATCTCCGGTCGAGTATCATCACTCTTATAGGCAGTTTCGCAATCTACGCCCTCCTGCAAATGACTTACGATCTCTGCACCGTAGCGGGTGTCCTTTTCCTTGGGCAAGACCCCGCCCAGTGGCCCCCTGGCTTCGATGCCCCATGGCGTGCCACGTCATTGACGCAGTTTTGGGGACGTAGGTGGCACCAATGGCTTCGTCATATATTCCTCGTTGGGGGTGGCTACCCCCTTTCCTTTCTCTTTGGTCGCGTGGGCCTCGTCGTCGGGGCATTCCTTTCCTCTGCAATGTACCACCATGCTGGGATCCATTCGCTAGACAGTACGAGCGAACTTTGGAAGCAGGTCGTCGGGTTTGGTATGATGGCCCCTGGGATGTTTGCGGAGACAGTGTTCAAGCGGTTGACGGGAAGGAAGGTTTGTGGGCTGGTAGGATGGATTTGGACGTTTACTTGGCTTCTCTCGTGGGGGAGCGTGATCATGGACGGTTTTACGAGGGCTGGGTTGTTTAGGTTGGACGCGTTGATAGATGGCGTGCCGCCCCTGCGGGCGTTGGTAGAACGCCTGGTGACGGATTTCGATACTTGGTTACATGTGATATAGTTTAGCATTTTGGGCGACGGTGTCCTACGTACCTCCATCTCCTAGCTGTTCTGACTTACATTGTTGTTGTACTTCTTAGGTGTTGCGTGTGATTCTTTCAAGACGCAGATTATCTTGAATGCACGACCATCTCCGCCGACCCACACACTAGTGCGTACGCTGGGCGATTTGAAACATTGAAGGCTTGTTTTTCCTTTGTGCTACTTACCCATTTTTGCCAATCAGAGCTGAAATGCCAGCAGAGTCTGCCAATTTGTGCCAAATCACCGCGATAACGTTATGAATAGCCATCGGGGATTGACCGCTGATTCAGAGAAAGCGGGATGACCCGGTCTTTGTTTTAAACACTGCCGTGCAATCCAGAGTGCTTGGTCAATACCATGTCCTTCCATGCGTCCTTTGTCAATGGCTCTCTGCGGAATGCTCTTGGCATTCCATCCACCAAACTTCCTATTGATGGCACCATGTTTGCCTCGTATGTCCTACCTCCGTTGGTTTTCCATTTCGCAGCAGCGGTGTTGGCTCTCATGCCTCGGACGCGCACCGCACGAGTCGCCTTGTGGCCCCTCGTCGCGTTGCTAGCATTGCGTGCAGCACTTTCCGTGGACATGTCACTCGGAAAAATGGAGCATAGATTCAATACCGCCAACTTTGTGGTAAGTATCGTTCGATATGAAACACCCCAGACGTCTATAGGGAGAAGGCTTACATACCTTTCTCTTTAGCTCTTGATGTTTTTGATTACTGTGCGTACGTTTGGGTGGACATTGGCGAAAGGGCCCCTTGTGCGACACCTCCATCATTCGAGTAGCGCTCCGTCGACCTTTATGGATGCACTTGACCTCGTTTTCAACCTTCGTGGTCTCGGCTGGGACTGGTCAAGTTATCGATCGTACATACCGCGCGTAACACGTCCGGCGAACCGCACGGCGTTCGTTTTCTACACTATCCTTTCTGCAGTTACGCACGCCTTGATATGCGGCGCCTTCCATCGAGCGATCCTCACGTTGGTCCCTATGGACGTCGGATCCATCCCCGGCACGTCAACGATTATCGACGCCACCCTACCGTTCCCAGCGCGATACCTTCGATCAAGCGTTATCTCGATCTTTGCGGCCGTCATGATCTACTCGGTCATGCAACTGGGATATGACTTGTGCACCATATCCGCCGTTCTTCTCCTTCGACAAGACCCTTCCCAATGGCCTCCGGCATTCGACGCACCCTGGCGTGCGACATCGTTGAGCGACTTTTGGAGTCGACGATGGCATCAGTTTTTCCGTCACACGTTCATCCTAGGTGGATACCCCCTTTCCTTCATCTTTGGTCGCCCGGGCATCATCATCGGGACGTTCCTCGCGTCCGGGTTGTGGCACAACGTCACGTTGATCACCCTCAATCCCTCTATGGAAATGTGGTGGATGTTCGTCGGGTTTGGGGTAATGGGTCCTGGGATCCTGGCAGAACGGGCGTTTCGTCGGTTGACGGGCAGGCGCGTTGGTGGGGTGGTAGGGTGGATCTGGACGATGACGTGGTTACTCGCGTGGGGTAATCTGATCGTCGAAGGGTTCGCCAGAGGGGGATTGTTTGGCAACTCGAGTCCTTTGGACAGCAAGACGCTACTGCGGCCATTTGTGGAACGTTTGATGATATATTTCAACGCCTGGTTGCGTACCTTTTGACACGGAACGAGATCTGGTAGTAGGACATATGTAAATCTTAACCGGAAGACTGACTCAAACGTCTCTTCAGGGGCAGAGTGTAGAACTGACTGGACAGCACCGATCAAGTTATACTTACCTTGTATTCGCACCGTCATCGGCGAAAACGCGGATGGTTGGTAACGCTCATACGTTAGTGCGTCCCGTCCACGTCTCTGCTCCCGCTCCTGTGGTCATTTCACATCTACCTACACAAGCATTCGAAAACATCGTCATCTGAAATTGAGGCATCCTGCTCGCTCTCAGTATATCGCAGAGCGATGGAAAGGGTTGTCTCATAGTGAGTGTCAACCCAAACCGTCTGACCCTGTCTTCAAGGAGTCAAGTGGTTTATGCCGGGCCGTCAGTCCGCCGATCCCACTCGCCCCACCTGGGTGTGCCAGCTCTGAATCCGCCGCGGAGTTGTCGACCCCTTCTCGAAGCCACTGCCGAAACCAAAGGAGCCACCTATGATCTTGCCCCCCCCCGCCAAGGACTCACTAGAGACCAGTCGTGACGTCGCTGGATGCCTGTCATGTCGAGCGCAATGAAAGACAGGAGACGACAAGGTCCATCCGTTATCGCCCCTCGGCATTGCGGACGTCCTCAGCGTTCCCGCACAAGATTGCCAACCCAAACATTCATATCCCGCGTCCAAATCTGTCTGAGATGGTACATGCCCATTGCCGACGCTCTCAGTTGGATTAGCATCGAGACAGAACGAGGCTTCTGGCCATAATTTTTTCGTCTATCCTGGTAGGTTGTGCCCTATCCGGCTGTCTTGGACTCGGGACACACTCGTTTCCTTACCACTGGCAAGAACTTTGCACTAGTAATCTGTGCATTCGTAGCACTTCTTGTTAATTCCGTGTAGAATAGAATCACCCCTTTAAGTGCAAGCAAGGTTGCAGACGCTCACGGCGCTTCCATACCATCGTGCACGTGACTAGTGTGCCAGTGGGCTTACATTGTTACCCATTTTCGCCAATCACAGCATGCCCGCAGGGTCTGAATCATCGCGATAACTGTGAACAGCATCTGGGATTAACCGGTAAGGATGCGGCATGACCCGATCTCTTTGCTTTTAACACTGCGGCGCAATCCAGAGGACTCGATCGATACCATGTCGTTCAATGCATACCACTCGACTGGAGGTAAGCTACTGCTACTTACATCTACCTTACTGACATGGTCAAGTATTCATTACATCTGTCTAGCCTCTCCTCTAGCGCGCCCGGTTTCAACAGAAAGATTCTGATTGACTCACATATGTGTGAACCTGGTCTTCAGGGGCAGAGATTGGACACGGGTTATATCATGGTGTCGAACAATGAAACCACTCTGAATCCATGTCACATATAAACTGCGTCGCGAGTAAGATCGGCTGGATATCGACCTCCAATTCACACTAGATACGAGAAAAGCAACAGGCTGTAAGAGAATGCTAGGGGACAGTCAGATTGTGATCACGAAAGATGATCCGGCATGACTGCGAACATAATCTCTTATCTTCGCTAGCATGATCGCCAGCCCAGTTACTCCCATCGCACACAAGTTTTGCTTTTCTTCCCAAAGTTTCGTGTGCAATCTCTCACACTACCATCGATCATGATGATAGGAAGGCCCTCCAGGCAGCCCTGGACCTTTCAACGATTTCGCTGCGCGTTTCATTCCCATCATTCGCTCAATTCCACGAGCCTGCTACCGATGTAACTACAAGATCAGCAAATATTTAGTCTCGGATATCAGCGTAGTGCGTGCAAAACAATGATCAGTTGTACAAATTTGATGTGTTCATACAAATTGATCAACGGCATGATGCGGCGGGGAGACGGAGAGAGCTATGATAAGGAGATCCGACTAGAGCGTTGTCCTCGGGATGATCTCCTTGAGAATTTCATTTTTTCCATCATTTCCTGCACGTCAGGAACGACCAAGATAGTTTATGGATAAAATGTAGATAGGAACGTGGATGGCCAGATGAGGACCGCAGCACAATCTCGGTCACAATTGATGTCAAACCGTGCCCTTCAATGCCTGGGACATAGATGCCGAGCAGGGACTTGTCAATGTGGCCATTTACACAACGTTGAGGGGTTCGGTTGGTGATGGACGCTCCAAGTGAGTTTAATATCCTTCGTGTGAACAATGCACGTTGACGTCGTGTGTTTTAGGTTTGAAAGGTGTCAGTTTGGAGTACGCTGGATCACGCTTTAAAGATTGTGTCATTGAGGACCCATTCATGACGAACGCTCGCCGACCAATCTGGAAATATTGAGCGTCCCTGGGATATGACGAACGTTCCACTGTGACGTTGCGGCTCACGGACTCGCGAGCGGGGACGATTGGCGCATAGAAACCCCGGAAGTTCTGGAAGGAAGTGATTGGGGTGAGACATGCGCGTAACGGTCGGTGGACTGAATTTAGTGGTGATCCCCAAAGTCCTCCCGTTCCGTTCATCGCACACAACAAGGGACAAATAACCCATGATCAAGAAACCCTCGACCCTCTCCCTGTCCCTGATGCTTATCTATCTGGCTCTCAGTGAGTAAGACGAAATTGCAAAGGATACTTTCACGTTCATCCGTCGGCGACTAAATTTACCTCCGCGAGTCTAGTTACAGTAGTCCGATGACTGGGTCGGCGTTCACCGACAGACCTGCACTTTGCTTTCCCTCTCGCTCGGGCTCCGCCAAATGGCCATTTGATTGCTCGACTTTTCGCCGTCGTCGGGTGCTCCCTCGCAAATCCGCCTAGCGTAAAGGTCGACCTGCTCTCTCGGTATGAAGATCGTGCCAGTCCAGGCCAGCGGATAGTTCCTCGGCGATAGCGTGACATTTTAAATTTCCGAGCTCATCCCCCCGTATGCTTTAAGAGGGTATATTACAGCGTCCGTGGAGAAGCATGTCAACTGTTATTCGTTTTACCCGTTGCCCTACCAATGTCATCCGTTCCTGCCCCATTTGTGGATTTCTGACCATTCGCTAACAATGGCTTTCTACCAGGCTCCTTCCCATCCTTGTGCTGGAGGGTAAGAGGGCGTTATCTCGTATTTGTGTTCATTAATATATTTTCGGGTGCCTGACCGCCCAAAATAGACGCAACGATGGTCCTGGGAGCCTCTAGTTTGTTAGCTTATATATGTAAGTACCAGCCCAAACTCACCTCCACCATCTTGTCTCTGCACATAGAAGATGCCTTCCAGTGTATCGTCAATTCAGAAACGTCCACAGTCCGGTGAAGTTTCGGACACCAAGGAGGACTTGGACAAGGCTGGCATCGAGCCTATCGAATTTCCGGAAGGCGGCAGGGCGGCATGGAGTACGGTCTTTGGGGGGTAAGGCTGCAAAGTATCGTCGTTCCCTTCCGATCTATTGAGTGATACAATTATGACAGGGCCCTGATACTGTATTGCGGTTTCGGGTGGGTATTATCATTTAACCCTGTATGCGATGCATCCACTAACCCGAAAAAAGGTACACCTCGTCGTTTGGCGTTTATCAAGGTATGGACTCCCCGGATTCCCTCTTAGATCTTGTTTCACGGGGGGGCAGACTTTTATACCCGGATTTATCTGACGAACGAATCGCCCTCCACAATATCGTGAGTCCTATCTAGCGCCTTGATATGTGTGCGGAATCTTGACTTGCTTGATAGTTGGATTGGAGCCATGAATGGGTTCCTGGCGACTGCCCTCGGTGTTATTGCCGGCGTACTCCATGATCGGGGTTATTTGTATGTCCAACCACCTCGGGAATTGCATAATATCCGAGCTAATTGAACCAAGCTACTATCTGTTAATTGGGGGGGCGTTGATGCAATCATTCTCGTTGTTCATGCTCTCACTCACCAAACAAGGCCATTTCTATCAGGTTCGCCATCATTCTACCAAAGTATTGTATCGGCTGTCCCACTGAGTTGGAACGACAGATGTTTCTTGCCCAGGGGATCTCCCTCGGAATAGCTCAGGGGCTTCTATATGTTCCGACTATAGCAGTGGTTTCTCAGTATTTCTACAAGCGTCGCACGCTTGCCATGAGTCTCGTCGTCTCTGGAGCCTCAGTGGGAGCGGTCACTGACCCCATCCTGTTAAATAACTTGTTCAATCGCAGCGTAGGTTTTGCCAACGGCGTGCGCATAAGTGCTGCCATTATCAGCGTCCTGCTCCTCGTCGCCTGTCTCATTGTGCGCACGCGGTTGGAACCACCCAAGAGTTCTCCAAATTTCGTGGCTGTCGGAAAGGGTATACTCCACGACGTACCTTTTTGTATCGTGTGCGCTGGGTAGGTCTCCATTCCCCCCTCATGTCTGTTCTTCACGAGTAATCCTCTTGATGTTGTAGATTGTTCTGCGCTGCCATTGGATTCTATTACCCGCTCTTCTTCCTGCAGTTGGATTCTATCGAACACGGGAATTCGGCGTCGTTCTCGTTCTACTCCGTACGAGACCCGTTATCACCTCCTCGGTCAATCCACACTAAGTAATCGTGTCTAGTTTGTCATTTTGAATGGGGCAAGCTTCTTCGGCCGATTGTCTACTGGATACATTGCGTCCTTCATTGGCGTTCCCTGGCTAATGATCATAGTAGTCGGCACGTGCGGCATTCTCATCTTTGGAATGATTGGTCTGAATCACGTCCCGTCGGTCGTGGCGATCGGGGTACTCTATGGCTATTTCTCTGGAATTTGTTTGTCGCCTTTCATTTTCCATTCCGTTGGATGGGTACACTGAACTGGGGTGCTTGCAGATGTCGCATTGTTAGCACCCATGATAGCCCATCTCACCAATGATATCTCGGAAATCGGGTTCGTTCTCCTTCCTACGTACACGTGAATGCTCATACATCGGTGCCGCAGTGCTCGCATCGGAATTGCGATGACGGTCATTGGCTGCGGTTCTCTTATTGGTAAGTTTTAGCCCACTTGTCCCGCCACGTTGCTCAAGATAATGCTCAAAGGTGGGCCCGTCTCGGGTGCGCTACTTGGCACTACGCAGTTCACGTGGTGGCGACCTGCAGTTTTCAATGGGGTATGATCTCGTTCATCCATTTTAACAAAGGGGGCTTTCTGACACATTTTCGTAGGTCGTTACCCTTGCCGGGTGCGCGTTGTTGACAGTGGCGCAGCTGTTAAGGACAAGGCGGAAGCAGCCGACTAAGAAAGAGGCTGGTGGGTTGTGGGGTTTAGCGGCTCCCATGGCGTAAGAATATTTCGAAGTGGCATGAGAGGGTGGTCTGGTTTGCGATTCGAAACAAGGATGTGAAGTGCGCCGTTCCCAGAGATTGTTACGTTGTAAGTCTGTATCGAGAGTATGTAAAACTATGACAAGTAGATGGTGACTTTGTTCCTGAAGGCTATCTAGCCCAACAAGCTGGATATTAAATCACGATCGCACCCTCGTGGACATCGTACAAAAAGGAATATGCCGGAATAAGTTGCCAGATTAGCGGCAGCCAATCTGCTGGTCTTGATCTCAGCCTGCTCCAGTGCGACTTGGCGATGTACAACCTCTATGTAGTAAACTGTTAGAACGATGCATCACTAACACTATAGCAGACTCCAGCTGGACTCGGACGGCTACAGAGAGACGGGTAAGGAAAACATCACAGTCATTGACATTCATCTCCGTTACCGTCCATATGAGGCTGCACAGTACATGGACATTGGCGCTCAGGGACTTGCGCAACAAACCATGGGCACATTGTTTTTTCCGTGACATCGGCCGGATTACACCACGAATGGATCAATAATTTAGAACGATCTTGAGTTTGGGGTGTTATCTAGGAGTGCGGACGGCCCTAGATAGTGGTAAGCAATAGAGAGTCATCAGGTGTCGCGGGAGTGTTTTTCCCCTGCCAGTATTATTTCGTCATTCGTCGTGTATCGCACGACGCCATTCTTCCCTCAGTGTCGTGTTTTAGGTGCCGTTTCCCACCCCAGCTCGAGCGTGTCATACTTAGTCTCTGTTATGGCAATCAAGGCGCTCGACGGGCGCCGCGGTGTCTAGTGATCCTGACATCAGGCCCAGTGGATCAAGTATTATACGCAGTGGATGATCAAGTTCCCACGGCTTATTGATGTATCCTTGTTGCTTACGTCCCGTTGTGCGTCACGATGAACCTAACGCTGAACATTGCACGCTTGAAATTTGAACCCTGGTGGTACCGGTCCCACCACGGGCAGGGTCACGGTGGAATAAGCCGTGAGAACTTGATAATCCGCTGCGTATAATACTTGATCCACCGTCCCTGATGACTCCCTCTTGCTTACCAGCAGGGCCATCCGCACTCCTCAGCAAAGCCTAGATAACACCACAAACTCACTTCTGCCACCTCGCCCTATCAACATGACAGCTGTTTGCTGACAAGCAGTTCGCAAACAGCAGTGACTGTACCAAGGACGTCGAAGAATAGCCGCAAAGTATTATATTTGCCAGGTCTTTAGCCTGAGGGTGCTGTTTAGGCCGCAGACGACTGAGGCAGATATTTTGGATATGCTCAGCAAAGGGTACAAAGGTAAGTCGTTTCCTCATTCGTACAGGCCACCGTGCGGGTTCCAATGACTTTCGGCAGTTTGATCAGATTCAAATCAGAGAATAAGAGGTCAAAGAATGGAGCAATCCTCCCATGCGATGTTCGGGTAGGTAGGCACGCTTGTCACGTTCGTCTGTTGAATGAAGTGGCACCGACTCACCAGTCAGGGAAAAGTTTACGGAGCTTCATCTCCAACCTTCCTATTCAAGATTTCGAGACACTGCATACGTGGCTCAAAATGGCGGCCGGACTGTGCGAGCTCTGCTAGAAATCGCTATCGGCCGAAAATGAGCCAATACACCCAACTACGTTTATGGGAATGAGCAAAGGCGTCGAAACTTTGAAAAACGTACGTGGCCTTATGAAGAGCCACCAAGGCACTTCAATTTGAAGGCGGAGATCCTGCCGGGAACGTAAATGTACTTACGTTTGCTCGCATGAGTGGATTGGACGTATTGGCGAAGCGCAGCGTGCTCGGGTGGATCACCTGGTGAGGCGGACTGTGTTTCCATTCGTGGATTCGTCGCGCAGCACTGGTTAATCTACTGGGTCGTGAGACGGGGCCTTGGAAGGAAACGCGCCGCTATGTTATGCTGCTAAATGGCCACATCATCGACGAGCAGTGCGTCCTGCCAAGATGGACGTATGGTGATGATGACCAAACCAGAACGTTCACCACCCATCGAAATCAACAAAGGTCAGCACATAGATACACTCACTTTTTCATGGGACGGCCAGCATCTCCGAGTCGTCAGTGGTATGAAAAAGTATTCAAGTGTGGTGACTGGAAGACTATCAACGAGTCGCAACGATGGAAGCCAGGAGTGTTGGGTGACTCGCAGTATCGAGCGATGGTAGATACATTAATATTGTGGCAGGGACCGAACTTGACCCCAAGGTGATTGTATGGGGGGGGCGCACACGTGCGAACAAATCTTCACACACACGATGTGGGCGACATCAAGACGGGACAATACTCGTCGTAGCATGGAACAACCAAGAAGGACATGGACAAGCCCGTTCAACCTTCGACAGGGTCACATGAGTCCAATCCTGCCAACGCTCGTTCCACGTCACGAACGAGAATGAATGAGTGACCATCGAGGATGTCCGCAGGTAAGCGTCTGTCGGTGAGTCTCGTCCATGGATGCAAAGACATGACAAGTCCAACGTATGTATCATCCTAGCGAGTTATCTACACCGGAACATCAGGGGTTCGTCATGTCTTGAGTTTTTTCA
>JBBPOF010000544.1:0-21492 GCA_038091315.1 Porphyrellus cyaneotinctus | reverse complement strand
TTGTATGACTTGGAATGGAGTTGGCTATGCTGCCAAGATTGATGGTAGGATGGATGGTGACCTTTACCTTCAGATTTTGAAGGATGAGCTTCAGCAATCTGTGGAGTATTATGGTCTCAATCCTCATGACCATAAAAGTGATCTTGCCTGCTGGAAATGGGCTGGGTTGAGGCAGTTGGGCAGAAGGTGCCTGGAGGGATCCCCAAGTGACCAGAAAATATGCCTCAAGTTGCTGTGCATGAGTGCAACGAATATAACAGACGAATAGGGTTTCATCCTATGTAGGGCATAAACTAAATCGGGGAGCTCAACATTTGAATTGGATGACAAAGGGGGATACTCAGGCCAGTCTAACAGGTAGAGTATAAAGCAAGCATGGCTCTGTAAAAGAAACCTCAAAGCAGGCTGTGTCATGGATCATAAAAATTGCCTTGAATGTGAATATGGAAGGAGGAACTCATGAAGTCTCAGAGTCTGCAGTGGGAGATGCTCTGTTTGACAGTAGTTTCATCTGTAGTGGTTTGGAGGAGACAGTGAAGGGATAAGGGAGTGTGACTGGTTGTGCTATAAAAAGAGGTCATCAGCAACACTGTTGAGAAAAGTAGGCAATATGACTTATGTTGCATATGCCACATCACACCCATCAGTGACTGGCACGTTGCCCATTAATGTGTAAATTGCAATGCTAGATGAAGGGTTTGGTGTCTGTGTTGACAGTGAAAACAGACATGATGGTCATTGAGGTGAAAGAACAGTAACATGGCTATGATTTGCTTTTAATGTCCACATGAGAATTTGGCTCAAGTCTAAACAAGATGATCATGCCTGCTCAACATTAACAACATGATGTCTGACAACTTGCAATTAGGCTCTGCCTCCACTGTATAAAAGATGTGCCATATTGTTTCTCATTTTTCCAGCCCTGACGGACCTCTCCAGCCACCAGTGCACTGTTTTAGAACAGGTGCAGTCACTCTTTGAGGGGGCTGGGCTCTTGCTGGCTGATCTTGAGGCAACCTTTCCATTGTCTTGCTTGTCTTCACAGCTATCCTCTTATTCAATCACTTCTTCAATCACCCCTTCCCTTTTCCCATCTTCTGCTCTCATTGCATCACACTATATTCCACTGCCCTTGCATCCTTTCACACAAGACGAAATCAACCAATGGCTTCATAAGATCAATTCCAAGCTGATGGTGGACTTAATCATCATCCATGAGCCAAACATCATTGTTGAATACTCTGAAACTGGTGCTGCACCTTTTCAAGCCATTGCTCATGTCTTTTCTGTTGATCCCAACCAGGTTGAGCACTCCAAGTCAAGTTTCCAGTACTTCTTGAGTGACAGCCATGGCAGACTAAACAATATCACCTGTAGTCCACTGTGGAATGATAATGGTAAACCAGTCCAATATAACCAGCTCATGATATTGTGTCTGTAGTTTATTTCTGTTGTAATATCCTGTTATATCCCGTGCTATGAGTTCAACTCCATACTTCACCTCTGATGTTTCTGGACCATTCTGGATCACTCCTGTCAAACTCTGCCAATCACTATGTCTATCCTTGACATTCTGCTCATCTGCACCTCTGGCACACTCCTGGACCTCCAGGCTTCAATCTGCCCTTTCCATCTTCCCTGATTATGACTCTCACTTTGTGACTCCCATTTACTCATTCTCTATGACAACCTCATTGCTAATCAGTTAACCTGTGTCTCACTTAGAAGCACAGCTCTGGGCATTCATATATCTATCACAGCTCTGGACATTTGTGCATCCGTCACAGCTTTGGACCATTTGTACCTCTGTCTCAGCTCCGGCATACCTACCTCCATCCCTCATTAACTTAGTCACTCAGACCTGTCACCTCCATATATAATCTTGTAGAGTATAGTGTCATACTCTAGTTTGAATATCAACTTGAATACCCCACAAACCTCTGACCTCCTTAATGGGTTAACTCCCATCTCCTCCATCATTATCTTTGGCTCCCCTGTTGTTAACTCTGTCCCTCATCAAATACAAGGACACAGTTTGCACAAGGGCACAGTGCTCTGACCTGAGTCACTGAAGCTGCAGTCCCTAACCCCTCCGGTCAAGTCCGCCATGATCTCTGCTTATGTCCATAGGACGTTCATCCTTAAACATTTCCATCTGTCCTCATCCTCTACCTTGTCCCCACTGAACTTCATTGTCCATCTCTGGACATCACCATCCACTTCCGGACTTCGTCCTTCACTCCTGAACTTCATCATTCACCCTTGAACCTTGTGCCTGTTACTGGACTTGGTCAACCCCTAAGCAGACTTGCACTCTGATGCCAAAACAGAGCATAGGACCTCCATGTAATCATGGTTCTAATATGTCCCTTACTTACCTGCTCAATACTAGGTTGTGGTCTCAAAGTCTGCTCTACACATAGCAAGAATGCAGCTGTTGATTTCTCACACTGGTACACAAGCCATGAGCATGTCCATGCTGTTCTCACCCACCATCATATCTCAACACTGCCAAAGCCGAAGTTTTCAGAAGATGCTGGCTCTCTTTTGTTCATTGAGCAAGCACAGTTGCTCATTTACAGTAGCTCAAAAAACTATCTGCATGTTTGCATATTTTCACCTAAAGCTGATATCCTGTGATGACCCTAACTTGGACTGTCTTTATGTTAGTGTATAGTATAAAGCACCTGCGCTTGGCTTTCTATGGCATCAAGGATCAAGACATTCAGTTAGGATTTGATGAAATGGCAGCCATTTCAAAATAATGACTCATTTGGACAGTTTTTTGACTTTCTGTTTTAATTATATATATTAGACCCTAGCATGCTGTAAAGTGATTACGTACATTTGTTAATGGTTCCTTTATGTCACCATTATGTAACTGAGTCTCAGACAACACATACAAACCATATCATACCATATTTATATTCCACCCTCCACCATATAATCCATTTTTATACTCAGAGACTATAAAATATCTTTTGAAGTGAGTTTAGGTAAATTCCATGGGATTAAGGTATAGAGACTGTGCAGACCAGTCCAAAAGCTTAATTCAAACAATCTTTGAATGCTTCTAGATGTTTGCTTGAGGTCATTATCATGTTGCAAGATAATGACATTTTGTGAGATTAAAGAATTTTCTATGCTTTCTAGCAATTTCTTCTTCAACACTTTCAGATACTGTTCAGTATTTACTCTACCCACCATGTCACTCAAAACCCCCACTACAGTCAGTCCTATACAATCAATGAGCCTCCTCTAAACATTGCCATAACCTTCATCTCTCTAGTGAGTAGTGCCTCTTACTTGTTATTTCATATGTATACACTCCTGGCCAATTGATCTAGTCTTGTGGAGTTTTGGCTCACCTGACCATATAAATGTTTTCAGTCCTCCACAATCCAATGTTAATATCTCAGAGCCAGAGCTAATTCCATTTTCTTATAATCACTAGAAACTAGCACTTTTTCTTCTTTACCATAGACTTTTATAAGGCTTCCTTAAGGGTATTTCTCACTATCAGAAGGGTGCCAGCAGCATCAACAATGGACATGCTGCATTAAGTGGTATACACAGCATTTCTGATCTTGCTAGTGATGATTTATTAAATAATAGCCCTTCTATTGATAGGGATAAACTTTGAATAACAGCCACTATGAAGTCTAGCCTACTCTAGCTGGAGCTTTGTATGTGTTGTCTGAGACTCAGTTACATAATGGTGACATAAAGGAACCATTAACAAATGTATGTAATCACTTTACAGCATGCTAGGGTCTAATATATGTAATTAAAACAGAAAGTCAAAAAACTGTCCAAATGAGTCATTATTTTGAAATGGCTGCCATTTCATCAAATCCTAACTGAATGTCTTGATCCTTGATGCCACAGAAAGCCAAGAGCAAGTGCTTAATTCTATACACTAACATAAAGACAGTCCAGCTTAGGGTCATCACAGGATATCAGCATTAGGTGAAAATATGCAAACATGCAGACAGTTTTTTGAGCCACTATATAACTATTCCTGAGTACTCCAAAGTAGGAGCTGTGGTAGATGAGTCTGACTCAAAAGCTGAGACTATGCACAACTTTCAAGAATATGATGCTAATTACCTTTTGGCACTCCTCACCAATGATTTATTGAGGATTTTGAAATATGAGATTACTGCTAGGCAAGATGGATATAGCCCATTGGCTTTATGTGCATTTCTGGCTTCTCTATCAGCACAAATGCAAACATGTTGTATGTTTACACCCTTGTATTCATGATCTCCACTGACAGCTCTGTAGCATATTGGCATTGTTCTTCAGATGGCATGCTTGCTTGAGGATCCCCGCTGCCATGCCCTACAAGGTTCTACATCTATGAACCTAAAACTCTTGATCATCTGTAGCATTTTATCCATAATGTGCATCTTGCAAAATTCCCACATACTTGGTCACAGATTAATTATTTTTTCTGGTATTTTAACACTGTATTGATAACAATTCAACACATAGCTATCAGTACTGCTGGTGAACCTTGTTGTTATGTACACTGTGTAGAAACCCACAAGTCAAAGAGTGGCAACTTTCAGCTGATTATTTGCATGTCAACAAACATGTTGTTCAAGCATGTTAGTGGCAAATGGAAGGGATTTGAGGTTGAAATGTGGAATAATGAACACATGTGATGTATGCTATTCCTTGCATAAGACTAGCAGAGATCTGACAAACTTTATTATAGCTATTGTTGTTGCCTATGCATTCTTGACATCTAAATCTAGTGAAGCATATTTCATATTTTTCTCATGCATCTTTGAGATCATGCAAAAGGATACAGGATGCTGCCTTGCAATTCACTATATGCACAGGTATGGTATTTAGTCCATTGTAGCTGATGGTCACCAGGGACATGCACTTGGTATGTACATATCATCTAAATTTTTAAGGTGTGCTAACAAAGATTCTTAGGACTTGGAATGTTCTGTATTTTGCTATGTCATGGGAACACAATGCCTTGCCAATATGAACCTCATTGTTGCCTTTGTGATCTAGACCCCTATGATCACCTTCATTGAATATACCATTTATGCATTTTTCATTTCTAATGCAATGTGCAAAAACTCCACACAATTGTTCAGCCCAATGTCTTCAGTGCAATGCTTAGTATATCATCATTTGAAGTCCATCCCAACTTTATTAGAAGTCTTCAAATCATTGAAAATGGTGGCAAGAAAGCAAAAGGTACACATCATATCATCTAATCAATTAGCATCTAATATGCATACAGACTGGTTAAAGGACAAAGAAGATGGTGGATTTGCCATTCCAGCCCTTTACTTTCTGTGAAGCCTTATCTCTGCTGAGTTCTGGAAGGCATGTCCCACAACAACAAATGGCAATGAGCACACAGAAACATAAATCAAGATGGAATCAATCTCACCCTGCTTGAAGGTGTGATGCATGGGTATGACTATAACAAATGGATCAATTCTAGTATTGCAATTCAATTAGCATATGGAATTCAGCTAGAAGATCAAAGGTCAACCCACATATGTATATTGTGCATCACACATTGTTTTCCACTTAAGTTCATTACCTTCATTACACTCCTAACAGTAAGCTCACTTTTATCCAGTACAAGCCCAACATCGACAGTATGAGAAGAAAGGACCATTGCCAACCATTTACAAAGATAAGTGAACAAATCTGTGGGCTGTCAGTTAGTCAACTTATTGACTCTTCTCCACAACACAAAGCTACCAGAAGTCACTTAGCATCCTCATTGGAGTATTCAGCACCTGCCTCTACCTTACTAACATTTCCCATGCAGGCTAATACACTTCCACCTGCAACATCATACAGTTCTCTTTCAAATACCTTAACACCCAGAGTCAGCATCACAGACTATCAGTCATTCTCTACCACATACTATGCACACTATAGTTCTGACAATAAACCATGCACTACAACACCAGTCTATACCTTCTCTTATAGTTCACTTGCTGGCACACTTGGAGGCAACTAGAGCATAGATAAAGTGTAGGAAGTTAGCAACTAATATGATACAACTCCATATATAGAGGACTTAGCAGATAAAGTCAACAACCACAAGGAAAATTGAGCAGCATCAAGCACAAGGTGACTGTTAGAACCATGATTACATGGAGGTCCTATGCTCTGTGTTGGCATCAGAGTGCAAGTCTGCTTAGGGGTTGACCAAGTCCAGTAACAGGAACAAGGTCTGAGGGTAAACAATGAAGTCCAGAAGTGAATGATGAAATCTGGCAGCAGACAGTGATGTCCGGAGATGGACAACAATGTACAAAGGTGGACAAGGATGTCCAGAGGTGGACAATGAAGTTCAGTGGGGGGGTAAGATAGAGGATGAGGATGGATGGAAATGTCTAAGGACGAACGTCCTACGGACATAAGCAGAGATCACGGTGGACTTGACTGGAGGGGTTAGGGACTGCGGCTTCAGTGACTCAGGTCGGAGCACTGCGCCCTTGTGCAAACTGTGTCCTTGTATTTGATGAGGGACAGAGTTAACAATGGGGGAGCCAAAGGTAATGACAGAGGAGATGGGAGTCAGCCCATTAAGGAGGTCAGAGGTTCATGGAGTATTCAAGTTGATATTTGAACTAGAGTATGACACTATACTCTACAAGTTTATATATGGAGGTGACAGGTCCGAATGACTAAGTTAATGGGGGATGGGGGTAAGTATGCCAGAACTGAGATGGAGGTACAAATGGTCTGGAGCTGTGACAGATGCATGAATGTCTGGAGCTGTGACGAATGTACAAATGCCCAGAGCTATGCTTTTAAGCAAGACATAGGTTAACTGATTAGTGATGGTGGTGTCAGAGAAGATGAGTAAGAGAAGAGTCATAGAGAGGAATTAATAATCAGGGGAGACAGAAAGGGCAGATTGAAGCCCCAAGGTGCAGGAGTGTGCCAGAGGTGCAGATAAGCGGAATGTCAAGGATAGACATAGTGATTGGCGGAGTTTAACAGGAGTGATCTGGAATAGTTCAGAAATGTTGGAGGTCGAGTATAGGGTTGAACTTGTAGCATGGGATATGACAGTGACAAGACAAGGCAATAATGAGAGAAGCAATGATGAGAGAAGCAACAAGGCAAAGACAATGAGGCAAGGCAAGAACAATAATACACAACAACAAATGATGACAATGATGACAATGATGACAATGACTATGACAATAACAACAACAGTGAAGATGACAACGATGGTGATAAGAATAACATACAATGAAGCAAAGATCAAAGATAACAATAAGGCAAATTCATGGGCTACACAACCACAATATGAAAGTGGAGGAAAAGATGAGCAAAAGAAGAGAGGAGTGCTCACCAGTTCTTATAATGCCTGATTGTGTAAGTTAGTATGTGATTCCAGAATGTTCCAGGAGCTAAGCAAGG
Organism: Porphyrellus cyaneotinctus; assembly: GCA_038091315.1. Lineage (NCBI taxonomy): Eukaryota > Fungi > Basidiomycota > Agaricomycetes > Boletales > Boletaceae > Porphyrellus > Porphyrellus cyaneotinctus. The sequence goes on along the minus strand of JBBPOF010000544.1, from coordinate 14,067 downwards.
CAGTTTCATGGAGTATTGGCTGTGATCCCATGTGGGCACCAGACTTTTTACCCACAGCAGATATAACATGCCATAACACTTCTCCTGAGTAATAGGGCATTACAAACTTGAAAGCCAATAGTCTGTGCCTTATTACATACACTAACATAATGGCAGTCCAGATTAGGGTTGTCAGGGGTTATTAGCTTTAGGGGAAAAGATGCAAACATTGGGACAGTTGTTTAAGCTACTGTATGTTCATCCCAAGGGAAACAGAGAGGAGTGAGCAAAAACACTACTCAGAACTTACAATAGCTTTGTAGGGAGGAGATTCTGACCACTCTTGTGACATGCAAGCAGTAGTGAGACAGTGCAGATGCTTGGAAACTGGATATGGTGTAGCTGATGACCAGACATGAGGAGAAGTGCGCTGAACAATTTCAGAATATAAGTAGAGACATGGTAAATTGAGGGGAACTAAACCAGAACTAAGAGGGCACTCCCAAAACATGATATAAGTATATCATTTTATAGTCTGGGCATATCTGAAACTGTACAGTATGACAACAAGAACAAATGTTTATAAGAAAGTGGGAAAAGTGTAGTACATATGTAGGATGCTGTTAATGCTAGACTAGCTTCCAGCAGGTCTTATGCTCTTTGCTAGAAACAACAACAAACAATGGCCTTGCATTCAAAGATGCCAGTGCACAGAAGGTGGATCTTATAGTAGATGCATCTAACTACAGAAGAGAGGTCTCACTCAGATGGATCTGAGTAGTGCTAGAAGGATTGGACACAGCTTCAGAAGTCAGAAAGGAAATAAGGCTGCATCACCATGACCAACAGGAAATGGACCATATGATATCACTTTGAAGATGGATCTGGATGAAAAGAGAATGGATGTTAACATAATGGAGAATGGCCCAAGGGTATGGATCCATGTGTCATCTAAAGAGGAAATGGTAATGGTGGAAACTGAATGAAGTCTGGAAAATGAAGAGGCATGTCCTTAGCACCTATAGAAGTTGAGGTGGATAGGGATAACATGGATGGGGTGAATGAGGGGAAGATTGTAACATTACCCCCTTCGTACTCCTGAGGTACTACCTCAGAATGTCCCAGAGCTTCCACTATCATTACTATCTCCTCCTGAGTGAAGTCCAGAGGTAGGGGTAAACTATCCAAAAGGAGCAGAGAAGGAAGAACACCATCCAGGTTCATCACACTCATAGAGAGAGTGGCTGATGGTACTGCAGTTAGGGCAGCATCACAGAGGGCAATGGTGCTGAGGAAGTCCAGAGGAGAGTGACTCACAGAGGGGACATTGGTAGGTGGGGGAGTTAGGATGGATGTGGGTGGTGGATTGGCAATTATAACACTTTCATTGATGATAGCAGTGTTGTGGAGGTGGGACAGGGAGCCTGTTGGAAGTCAGGGGGAGTGGGTGTATGAGGGGTATTAGAGAGGAGCATTCCTGGACAAGCACTAGGAGGCCTTCAGTTACCAATAGTTCCCACAGGGGTCCATCATTGCTAGATCCAGTGCTGAAAACAAAGATGATAGGCATATAATAGAGATGAGCCTGACAAGCATGTGGTAGGGTGGGGGATTGAGAGGCTAGAGTGGTCTGAGCTCCAGGGAGTTCTGGAGATCCTGGAGTGGAAGGTACAGTGGTTGAAACCACAGAAACCAGCTTTCTAGCCCCCTGGAGTGGCAAGAGAAATATGAGGGGTATAGCTCAGTGGAGGATATCCTCAGGGAGTTGGATGATGAGACTGAGGATCCCTACCAAGTGGAGTGAGTCAAGGACAAACAATGTTCCACATCCCAAAGAGTGCAGCAATCTTCTTGGATAGGTGGTTGGGGCTCTCCACAATCTTCCCTCTAGTGATCACATAGTATTGATAGAGAGTAATGAGTTGGTGGATGTAGGAGGCATGGTGTTACAATTTTCTCTTTGTTCACTCCATCTACATTACCTCTATCTGCCCCACCTCTTATAGATTCTGAAGGTATGCCCTTTGATTTTCCAGACTTCATTCAGTTTCCACTATTTCCTCTTTAGATAGCACATGGATCCACACACACAGCCCATTCTCTATTATGTTAACATCCATTCTCTTTTCATTTAGGTCCATTCCCAAAGCAACATGGTCCATCCTCTTTCAGTCATGGTGACACAGCCTTATTTCCTTTCTGACTTTTGAAGCTGCATCCATTCCCTTTTCATCTTGGTCCTTTCCCTTTTTGTTGTGGCTTGGAGCTGCATCCATTCTCTTTTTGTCTTGGTCCTTTTCTTTTTTGTTGTGGCTTACATACCCTTTCTTGATTTGTTGTGGTCAGACAGCACCTCCCAAAATGGGATCTCTCGTTCCCATTTCATACTCTGCTCTTCCCTATATATACCTCACTGCATGTATTATAGTTCCCCATCGAGTTCTATACTATACAGCCTAGTTTCTAGTACCACTCAGCCGAGACCCACTCCTCCGCAGTTAGATGCATCTACTGCGAGACTTCCCTCTGTACACCAATGTCTTCAGGTATGAGACCTGCTCGTGGGTGTTCCCAGTGATGAGACCAGGACCACACTGGATACTAGTCTTTGTGTTAACACATGGGGGTAAGTGGGGAGTCCCTTGAGGGCAAGGATGCAAGAGGGCTTTTCAAGAAATTCTGTGATGAAGGTCCTCCTATTGAAGGTGAGGAGGTATTGGATAGCAAAGGGGATCCCTTAAAAGAATCCAGAATTGGAGCCCAGTTCATAATGAAAAGGTTAAGGACTATCACAAAAGTGGAATGGATTACAAAACAGGGTGGGAAACTAGTTTCATCCCCATAAAGAGATGATGGATCAGAGATCCTAGTTGTCCATTAAATCTTTCTTGGCTAGTTGTGCCTGTTCCTTGGGACCAAGGTCTGGAGGATCCTTGGATTAGATGCCACCCCAAGTGTTCATTTTGTCAAATTTATACATAGAAGTCTGATAGGACTGAGGGTAGATAAGTGCCCACTTGAATTGAATTCTGCTGATCGCCATAATGGAGACAATAGGGGAATTAAGTAACAAAAATGTATGAAAGAGTACATAGATGATGGTAAGAGTAAGGATGGTGATAAGATCAGCATGACCTAGGAAGATGAAAAGGAGAGCTGCATATTGTGAGAAATGGTGGTGAGTAAAGAAGAAGGGCTCAGTTGGGGAATCAGAAGGGAAGTGAGCCTTATAAGCAGCAAGGGCAGTCTATGCATGCATTATATTGGATTTAGATTTCCAGGTGTTGTTAGCTGAAGAGTAGCCCTTCTATGAGATAAGGAAATTGGAAGCAGCAGATAGATCCTTGGTGGGTGAGGATCCTATCAATTTCATAATCATGTTCTCTAGCAATCAGATCAGAAGGAGTGTTATGGAAATTGGGGCCATGTTCCACAGTTTTCCTATATGGAGAAAGAAGATAAGCATGGAAGACATTGTGTATCTTTCTTGTTGGGGGAAGTTTTAGCCAGTAGGCAGTGTAGGAGATCACCTGAGTTATCTTGAAGGGACCTGTCTGCTTTTGAACAAGCTTTTGAAAGGGAAGCTGCAGTCAGAGATTTTTGAATTCTAGCCAAACCTTATCATCAAATTTCTAGAATTTAAAGTTTGACAAGATGTGCTCTCTCATGAGTTGTTGGTGTTACGATTCAGTATATGTGCGCTTCCATTTTCCTTTTATCTTCTCATTTCTCTACCTTCGCCCTCCCTGGAATGCTAATGCCAGGTTGAGACGACTTTCTCCTTCTCTTCAACCCAGATGGCTTTAGCGTCATTGCGTTACCTTGAACGCATTCCCCACGCTGTTCTCTTTCTCTTTCTCTATTGCCAGTAGGGGATACGCACTTATGTCAGACTCATCTATCTATGGACAGCCCTCTCCTCTAAGCGGTTCTCTTGCACTGCTTACGTTTCCCCTAGTTACCATCATGACTCACCTAACCGTTCTATCTGCTTCTACAATGTTCTATCGATTAGTCATCCGCAGTAGTCCATTAGTACTTATACCGAGCTGCCTGTACTTCTCTCCTCATTCTTGATCTGCGCAATACAACGTTCATTGTACGCTCTCAAGTCTCCATTGACCTCAGTCTTCATTCAACTTGAGGAACCCTTGACCTTGACCCCTTGACTTGTCTCTTGTCGTAGCTTTGTTCTATCGAGGACGTTGTGTCTCTTCGTGAGTACCTCCCTTGAGACAAACAGAGTACGCTCTACGTACAGTGTACGTTTCACATAACAGTTGGACCTGTTCATGAGTGGCATGAGCCTCTTTATAAGCTTTATTGAGGGAGTGGAGACATTCTTCAAGAGGAAGATCTTTTCAAGGGTGGGGTGGGCATGGAGTTTGTAGCCCATCATAAGAGAGAATGGAGTCTGTTTAGTTATGGAATGGACTGCAGAGTTATGAGAGAATTCCACAGTTGGAAGAAGAAATTTCAATTTCAAGGAATTACCTGTGCAGAATATGCAGAGGTAGGTTTTGAGTTCCTGGTTGACCCATTCCATTTGTCTGAGGATGGTAGGTGGTAGAGAGGATGAGGTTTTACTGTAGGGGGTGAGAGAGTTTATGAGCAAAGACAGAGGCAAATTGTGGACCATGGTCTGAGATCAGTTTGTCATGAAGACCAAAGCAGGAAAATACATGTTTGAAAAAGAGAGAAGCAATGCTAGTGGCATAAATCTTTTTGTGGCAAGGGAGGAAAATTACCCTCTTCATAAGGCCATGGTCAACTGTGATGATACAATATATGTGCGCCTCTGTTTTCCTTATTTCCTCATGTTTCTCTACGTTTGTGCTCCCTGGGATACTAACACCAGGTCAAGATGACTTCCTTCTTCTCTTTAATCCAGACAGCTTTAGCGTCATTGCATTACCTTGAATGCACTCCTCACGCCATTCCTTTTCCTTATTGCCGGTAGGGGACATACACTTACGTCAGGTTTAGTCATCTATGGGCAGCCTTCTCCTCTAAGTAGTTCTCTCACACTGCTTACGTTTCCCCTAACAACCATCATGACTCATTGGTGACTCAGTTGTTCTATTGCTTCTATGATGTTCTATAGATTAGTCATCCACAGTAGCTCGCTAGTACTTATACCAATCTTCCTGTATTCTCTTTCCTCATTCTTGATCTGTGCAATACAATGTTCATTGTACGTTCTCAAGTCTCCCTCGACCTCAGTCTTATTTGACTTGAGGAACCCTTGACCTTGACCCCTAGACTTATCTCTTGTCATAGCTTTATTCTATCGAGGACGCTGTGTCTCTTCGTGAGTACCTCCCTTGAGACGAACAGAGTATGCTCGACGTACAGCGTATGTTTCACATAACAAAAAATCAAGAATCCCCCTCCGTCCCTCCTATTTAGGAGAAGGACCGACCCACCATTGTCACCACGACATCCAGACCTTCTCGTTGAAGGTACCAAGTACCACAGGACTCTGACAACAACAACAAGTTGTTGTACTCTGACACCACTGTATCCAGAACCTCCCAGGCTGTGACACCCTTCATACCCACTGTACCCCCTGCACCCAGAATAACCCCAGCACCCATGTCCAACCCCTCCAAACTCAAGGCCACCCTCCCCACGGATTTCTCTGGAAAACCCTCAGACACCATGAGATGGATCAAGGCCATGAAGGCCTACTTCGCCATCAACTCCAGGTTGTATTCGTCAGATGAAACTCAGGTCATGACCACTCTCAATAAGATGAGCAAGGGACGAGGTGTCTCTTTCTCAGAGATGTGGTATGACAAAATGGCAGATGCCAACACCCCCGCCTCCAATAAAACCTTTGACAAACTTGTACTGGACTTTGAGTCCACCTTCTTCCCCTTCGATATCAAAGCAGTCACTCGACACGACCTCACTAAGCTGGTCCAGAAATCATTCAAGCTTCCAAATGGAAGTATGGATGATGGATTCCAGAAGTACATCACCGACTTCCAGAACCTCGCTGCTAAGGTAGGAATCACTGATCCCATCATGCTCATTGACCAATTCTCCCTTGGCATCGATCAACAGATCGCCACCATGATTCTGTCCATGGCTGCCATCCCCACCACTTTACCCAAATGGATCGAACAAGCCAAGATTTTCCATGCGCAGAAGATGCGCATCGCTACCCTAAGAGGTCGTCATGGAACCCCCTCGCTTCTAAACTCTCATACTACCAGAGACCCGGATGCCATGGATGTTGACATAGTAACCCTGTGAAAACTTACCTCCACAGAATGCACCAAGTGCTTCAAAGATGGCCTTTGCTTCCGTTGTAGAAAGCCCGGACACAATGCTACCCAGTGTCATCCTCAGAGAATCTCTCAACCATCGACTCCGCACCCCCAGAAAGTTCAAAACACTGAAACCACCATGACCAACAACACTCCCTCATTGAAATCTACTGCCACCTCTCTCTCTGCACTAGAACAGTACGTTCAAACCTTGAAAACCCAAGGAAAGGACGAAACCGAGGTCCTTCAAACCCTAAAGCTCTGCTATGACGACCCTGTGGAGGAAGTAGCGGTAACCAATCTCGAAGCTGAGGATTTTTAAATTGGGAAGATGTTTTGATGTCCTCTTCCCATGATATCACCCATGTACTAGTAGCCTCGCCAAAGCAAAGAACTCTTCACATTCCGATCAAACTCTGCACTAGTACAAAAATCGTCGAAACCACTGCTCTCATTGACTGCGGAGCTACCAGGAATTTCATCGACACCAGACTCCTTTGTGAAGCCAACTTCCCCCTCACTCGCCTTCCCAAACCTATCTTAGCAATAAATGTCGATGGAACCTCCAACGCAAAAGGAACCATACGTTGGAAGGCCCACACCTCTTTTCAACACAACTCCTTCTCCGATGATATAGACCTCATGGTACTTAGTCTCAGGAAAAGACAGATCATTCTGGGAATGCCTTGGCTTCGAAAGTGGAATCCCCACATCAACTGGAATGCTCATACCCTTGAAATCCCTCAACCACTGTCCTCAACGTTTGATGACCCCCACATCCCACAGAGATACCTCCTTCGGTGGCTTGGTCTAGAAGCTGATCGAAAGATATCACAACGCCTTCGAAAGCAAGAACTGTGGCACAATGGCGAAGCGATCAACAAGATTACCATCTCTACCCAAATTGCTCAAACCAAAAAACCAACGGAACAACCAGTTCCGGATTGGTGCCAGGACTTTGCTGATGTCTTCTCAGAAAAGATGCATACCAAGTTACCCCCCCATAGACCCTTCGACCACACCATTGATCTCCTCCCTATGTTCACCCCAAAGATAGCCAAGATATACCCCTTAAACCCTGCCAAACTCCCAGCTTGCAAAGCATTCATCAAGGAACATCTAGCAACCAGGTGTATCGTCCCTTCCAAGTCCCCTCAAGCATCCCTGTTCTTTTTCGTACCTAAAAAGCATGGAACTCTTCGTCTGTGCCAGGATTACCGACATCTAAACCTCCATACACAACGATTCGGGTATCCTTTACCACTCATCCCCGAACTCATTGACGACATGAAAGACGCCAACTTCTTTACCAAGTTTGACATCCAATGGGGATATAACAACATTCAGATTTGAGAGGAAGACCAATGGAAAGCTGCGTTCATCACCCCCCTTGGACTATTCGAACCCACCGTCATGTTTTTCGGAGTTTGCAACGCTCCCACAACCTTCCAATCCTTCATGAATCACATCTTTGCAGACATGATCGCGGAATGTTGGCTTAAAATCTATATGGATGATCTAGACATTTGCACCCAAGGTTCCCTCTCTCTTCACCATGAACGAACACATCGCATCCTCCTCCGCCTACACGAACACAACTTATCTTTAAAAATCTCCAAATGCACCTTTGATGTCCCAACTATGGAGTATCTTGGAATGGTCATTGGATAGGGACGGGTCGCAATGGACATGAAGAAACTCAATGCCATCCGTGACTGGAAACCTCCCACCTCCGTCAAAGCCATACGATCCTTCACTGGCTTTGCCAATTTCTACCGCAAATTCATTCCCAATTTCTCCAACATCGTCACCCCCCTGAATCTGTTAACCCGGAAAGATGAACCTTGGGCTTCGACCCTGCTCCAACAGAAAGCGTTTGATACCCTCAAGTCTATTTTCTCCTCCGCCCCTGTCCTTTGTATCCCTGACACCTCCCAACCCTTTTCACTCATGACCGATGCTTCTCTCTTGGCTGCAGACACAGTACTCATGCAGGATGACGCTAACAGTGACCCCCATCCCTGTGCTTACTTCTCCAAAACCTTCCCCCCTGCGGAACGCAACTATGACATCTATGACAGGGAACTCCTTGCCGTTATCCTCGCTCTCTCTGAATGGCGACACTACCTTCCGGGAACCAACCATGCGATCACCGTCATCATGGATCACAAAAACCTTTCCTATATCAAGGATCCCCGCAAACTCTCTCGTTGTCAAGCTCGATGGGCTTTGTTTCTCCAAGATTTTGACATTGTCTGGAAGGTGACACCAGGATCTAAGATGGCTCCGGCCGATGCTCTCTCTCGACGGGATCATCTGGATACTACTGCCGATAATGCAGACGCTTCCATTTGCCCAGATCCCATGGTCATCAATGCTCTTGACACTACTCTCACCCACAAGATCTCTTCCTCCTCGGCCTCTGACCCTCTCATGTTGCACACCATCACCAACCTCCAACAGGGTTCACCATTATTCCCCCGCTCATCCCTTGCTGATTGGACCCTCGACAACAGCCATCTCTATTTCAAAGGTTGTATGTACATACCCCTGTCCTCTCGACACTCCGTCATCTACGCCTTGCACTCCTCCCCTTCTACAGGTCACATGGGTCGTTTCCGCACCAAAGCTATTATCGAACGTGACTTCTGATGGCCGGGACTGTCCTCTTTTGTCAACGCTTTTGTCTCCAGTTGTGCTATTTGCCAGCAAAACAAGGTTAATACTCACCCGACTCACCCCCCTCTGGCTCCAATCCTGTCCACCTCCTCCCTTCCATTTCGGCAACTCTCCATTGATCTCATCACCAATCTCCCCCTCTCCGCTGGCTCTGATTCTCTGATGGTTGTGGTTGACCACAGCCTTACGAAGGGGGTAATTCTATGCCCTTGTACTAAAACCATCAATGCCGCTGGAGTCGCTAAACTATTCTTTGAACATGTTTACAAATGATTTGGGTTATATGACTCCATCATCTCGGATAGAGGCCCTCAATTTGCCTCCGCTTTCGCACTAGAACTGGCCAGCCTCCTCAACTATGATATCCGCCTCTCCACCGCTTATCACCCTCAGACTGATGGCCAGACCAAACGAATCAATCAGGAAATTGAAATCTATCTCCGTATCTTCTGTTCCAACAACCCCCGAAGATGGACAGAATACATCACCACCGCCGAATTCCACCACAACTCCGCCCCACACAGCTCTACCAAGGCCTCCCTTTTCTCCTTACTTCTTGGATACGAACCCCGGTCATACCCCCTCTAGGCAAGACTTTTCTCCCCGCTCTTGAAAACCGACTTTCCCTACTTGAAGAAGCTTGGAAGGAAGTGCTTGCAGCATATGAAATCGCCAGATAGATCATGACAGAACGTTCCACCCAGAAATTCTCCCCCTGGAAAGTAGGTGATAAGGTTTGGCTAGAAGCTTCTAATCTACACCTCCATTACCTTTCACGAAAACTCACCCCAAAATGCCATGGACCCTTTGAGATATCTCAGGTCCTATCTCTGCTCACTTACCGATTATGCCTACCGCCCACATGGAAAATCCATGACGTGTTCCATGCCAACCTCTTATCTCCTTATTGCAAAACCGTCACACATGGTCCCAACTTCTCTCAACCCCCTCCTGACCTAATAGATGCCGAAGAAGAATACGAGGTTGATCGGATCATTAGTCATAGAGGCAATGCCGGGAAACACTGGTACCTAACCATATGGAAGGGTTATCTATCCTTGGAAAACACATGGAAACCCAAAAACAATCTCCACCATGCCCCCAAGATACTCAAGGCTTATAAGGAGAATCATCGTTTGAACTAAATCCCCAGGAAGCGGCGTCTCTTCGTGAGTACCCCCCTGCAAATGTTTCACTTCTCTATCGAAACCATCATCTTTGATTCCCCTGAATATGTCTTTCCTATCTTTGTCTTGTTCCTCCTCTTCTCTCTCCTCCTCTCCAGACACCTCCCCATTGCATTCTCGTCCTGTTCGTCCTTCTTGTTTGCCTCTACATTTTATTCTCATTCTTTACGCCGCTATTCTCACCATGCTACATATCTGCCGCGCCCTCAAGGATCTCTATCTGTTCGAAGAAGACGTTGTCACTCAGGAGCTCATCAAACTCTTCCACAAGACCCTAACAGTTGAATGGTATCATCACCTAGCCAACCCTTTGAACCCTCCTTTGGACTTCGGTATCCCTTTACAACTCCATATATCTGCCCTCCCTCATCGTATTCTCACCATCCTTCATCTATATGGATGCCATTCTTTCATCGAACGATTACCCACCACTGTGATCTATCCCACATTCCAGCGAATCTACTTATCCATGTCCATGGAAGAACGAGACAGATACATGGAAGCTACCAACTTCCTTCCTCCTCGATCTCTGCCTATCTTGCCTGTTCCTCCTCCCAGATCCCAAGGAGAAACCTTCGTACCTGCCACTCCCATTCTCACATCCCACATCTCTTCTCACCCCTGCTCTCCCATGACCATGTTGTCTGAAACCTCTACCACAATTGAACCATCCACCCCCACCTCTCCTATCGAATGACCTCTCACTCCGGTGGCTATTCACTTCCCACATAACTCTGACACTGCTGGCCGACATCTCAATGAAGACGCTCAACACATCTTCAGGTCCTATTACACTTGAAACACTTCTGGCAATAACATCCTCTTAGCGGCTCCTCATGTTCTTCCGAACGTCTTTCCTCCTACCCCCGCCAATGCCTCCACTCAGTGTTTTTGTTGTAACGGTCTTGGGCACTTGCGAGATGACTGTCCCCAATATATCTGTCCCAAATGTCATCGTGCTGCCCCTGGTCATCCGTCACGTTTGTGTCTCTCCATCCAATGTAGCATTTGCCTTCAATGGGGACATGGACCCCAGTTTTGTCCTGGAGTACCTTGCTCCGCTTGTGCTGCGTTCGGGCACCAAGAGGTTGATTGTCCTTTTACGGTCCTTACTCCTGAGCAGGCCACAGCTATCTTCTCCCCTGGAGCTCTCCAGCGAGAACCCCCTCCTCCTGATGCGTAGGGGCAGCATGTTACTTGAGCCTGGGGCTCCAGTATACGAAGGGGGTAATGTTACGATACAATATATGTGCGCCTCTGTTTTCCTTATTTCCTCATGTTTCTCTACGTTTGTGCTCCCTGGGATACTAACACCAGGTCAAGATGACTTCCTTCTTCTCTTTAACCCAGACAGCTTTAGCATCATTGCATTACCTTGAATGCACTCCTCACGCCGTTCCTTCTCCTTATTGCTGGTAGGGGACATGCACTTACATCGGGCTTAGTCATCTATGGACAGCCTTCTCCTCTAAGTAGTTCTCTCGCACTGCTTACATTTCCCCTAACAACCATCGTGACTCATTGGTGACTCAGTTGTTCTATTGCTTCAATGATGTTCTATAGATTAGTCATCCACAGTAGCTCGCTAGTACTTATACCGATCTTCCTGTATTCTCTTTCCTCATTCTTGATCTGTGCAATACAATGTTCGTTGTACGTTCTCAAGTCTCCCTCGACCTCAGTCTTATTTGACTTGAGGAACCCTTGACCTTGACCCCTAGACTTATCTCTTGTCATAGCTTTATTCTATCGAGGACACTGTGTCTCTTCGTGAGTACCTCCCTCGAGACAAACAGAGTACGCTCGACATACAGCATACGTTTCGCGTAACATCAACCACAACCATAACAGAGTCAAAACTATTAGAAAGGGGGAGATCGGTGATCAGATCAACTGAGATGTTCTGAAAAGGATAGGAGGCAGTAACCAGAATGGGAGTAAGGCCAGGGATCATGGGATGAGTGTTCACCTTATTGGCTGGATGAATAGCACATCCTATGATGAAGCACCAGATGAAAGACGTGAGGCCTGGCACCAGTAGCCATGCTAGACATGGTGAACTATATTTCCAGGAAGTAGCCCTCATGCCCTTTGGTGGAGAAGGAATGCAGGGAGAAGATGAGGTCATGGTGGGCAAATTCCAGGATATAAGAGGCAACCTTTAAAATGAAGGCAGCCATCAAGGAAAGTCCAATCCACATGAAAGGTACAGAAAAGGAAGGGAGCCTTGGATGCAAAAGTAGTCAGAGGGAATAAAATTAGCAATTTTGGTGACCAATTCAACATCAAGGGCATGGACAAAGGTGTTAGGAGGGAGCAGTGTTACTCCTGCATTGTCTGAGCATCTTAATCATATAAGAGAGTATGTTTATGGGTCCCATCTGGATACTACAGTGGCTCAAAAAACTGTCCGCATGTTTGCATATTTTCACCTAAAGTCAATATCCTGCGACGACCCTAACCTGGACTGTCATTATGTTAGTGTATGGAATAAAGTACTTGCCATTGGCTTTTTATAGCATCAAGGGTCAAGGGAATTGGTTGAGATTTGATGAAATGGCAACCATTTCAACATGATGACTCATTCGGACAGTTTTTTGACTTTACATAATTTGGGTATTTAGTACTTGGTATGAGCCCCTTTTGCCTTGATAACTGCTTCAAGTCTTCTAGGCATGCTTTCTATCCACTTTTGACACTGTTCCACAGAAATTCTTCCCCACTCCTCCACTACTCTTTCCCACAGTTCATGGACTCCTTTAGGGGCATTTTCATAGGAGGAGAGGCACCTTTTGAGATGATTCCAAGAATGTTCAATAGGGTTAAGGTCTGGAGATTGTGCAGGCCAGTCCAGAAGCTTGATCCCTTGCTCTTCAAACCATCCCTGAGCTCTTCTAGAGGTATGCTTAGGGTCATTATCTTATTGAAAGATAATGTCAGCCTCTGGAATTCCAGATTCTTCCATGCTTTCCAGCAACCCCTGTCCTAAGATGGCCACATACTGTTCAGCATCCATCCTTCCCTCCACTTCACTCAAAACTCCCACTCCATTCCACCCTATGCAGCCCCATACCATCAGTGAGCCTCCTCCAAACTTAACTGTACCTTTGACCTCTCTAGCAATCAACCCTTCACCTTTTTTTTTCCACACATACTCTTGTCCATCTGACCCAATCCTATTGATTTTGGTCTCATCTGACCATATAACCCTCTTCCAATCCTCCACAGTCCAATACTGATACTTGAGAGCAAAGGCTAACCTCCTCTTCCTATGATTCCTAGAAAGTAGAGGCTTTTTCTTCCTCACCACAGCCTTTAATGAGGCTTCCTTGAGAGTGTTTCTCACTGTCTGAGAACAAACAGGAGCATCAATGATGGAATTGATGAAATTGGTGGCATGAACAGCAGTTTTGGCCTTGCCAGTAATGATTTGCTGGACAATAGCCCTTTTATTGGTAGGGGTAAGTTTTGAAGGACGGCCACCATGAAGCCTAGTTTTCTCTGGCTGGAGTTCCTGAAGCACCTGGCATACAGTAGACTTCCCTAGGCCAGTTTGGGCTGCAATTTTCCTGGAGGAAAGACCAAGAGAGGCAAGAGAAAGGATATTGTTTCTTTGAGAGACAGAGATGGATTTCATGATGAGAGTGGGAAAATAAATATGAAATGATAGGGCTTATATAGTGATAGCTGATGTAGTTACATAAAGATGACATAACAGAAGCATTATCAAATGTATGTAATCACTTTACAACATGCTAGGGTCTAATATATGTAATCAAAATCTAAAGTCAAAAAACTGTCCGAATGAGTCATCATGTTGAAATGGTTGCCATTTCATCAAATCTCAACCAATTCCCTTGACCCTTGATGCTATAAAAAGCCAATGGCAAGTACTTTATTCCATACACTAACATAATGACAGTCCAGGTTAGGGTCGTCGCAGGATA
>JBBPOF010000543.1:0-21504 GCA_038091315.1 Porphyrellus cyaneotinctus | reverse complement strand
CGCGGTGGGCGAGTGGCGACCACGCCAGCCGTAGTGTGCGCATGCGCAGCGCTCGACGTGCCAAAAGCCGGAGCACGCAAACACTTGGCTGACGAAGTCCCAGCAGTAGTGGTAGCCATAAGCATGGACGGATGCCATCACGGACCTGGGAAGAACACGATTGAATTAGAACGAAATTCTTGATGTACTCGGCTCATTTTGATGGCCTTTGGATGGGGTGAGAGCAAGTGTCGGATAAACCCGAACCAATCTTCCAATATTGCCATATTGAGACGTGTTGTGAAGGCAAGTTGTGCACGACTTCGAGCAACTCACTGAACTATCGGACTTTCTCAATGATTGACATGCACAATAGACGCTTACGGCTAGAATACATCCCAACTAGTACTTTTGTCTTTCAAGTTCGCGACAGAAGCTTCACGTTGGAGGCATCCAACCAGTCCACCACATTCCTGAGCAGTGGATGCCGACGTCCAAGTTGGCAGTTGCCCCTGGTCAGCTGTGTTTGACATGTTGCGCCTTGATGTGGCACTGTCGCGTTGCGCCCGCCTACACTGGCCATCCCACTCAGATCCTGGAAATGACCCTAAGGTGCGAGAGTCGTATTCGTTTATTGACACTTCTCGAAAGATGCAACTACACCATGATATTCCCACTAATGAGTAACCGAGGTACTGGACGACCTTTATCATATTTAGTATACTCATCTCTTTAACTCGACGCAGAGTCGACTTAATCCCGCTGCATGGTTGACATGGGAGTTTCATCGGCCCGCGATGCCTGTCCTGTCACTCTTCGGACAGGCCTGATGCTCAGTGACATCATCTGAAGCACAGGTTCCCGTAAAACTGAAATTCCGGCGCGTGGGTTGCCTGGGACTCTGGGCAGCTCAACGAGTCTGGTCTATTGGTGACGACGATCATAACATAAAAGGTTAGACTCGGTCAAATAGCCGATAGGTCTGCAACTCGCTCATTCTCGATGGTTTAGTTTGCCCCAAGTCCGAATGGTGAAACAGGTTATTGTCGAGTTCTTGGATTCAATTTGTGCGTGATCGCCGTTCTCTTAAGCACGGCCATCATGAATGATGGAATCGATCATGTCACAATGCGTGCTAATTCGTGTCACGATTTATGTCCTCCTTCACTCAGCCCAGCCTGGTTGTAAGGTACCTTGTTTGTGATCACTGTCTCGTGGTAGCATTTCCAATGCATTCTGAAAGTACTTATTCTGTACATTTCGTATTCGATGGTTGAACCGCCAGGTCCTGTCGACATCATCACATCCTTTGTATCGCTACCCTATTCACATCTACAAGACCATGTCCTCGGACGTCGAGTCAGCCTTGATGCAACTACAGTTGAGCGACTATACCTCCCGTTCGTCATTTACACTTTTGATTAAATGGCATCTGATCCTCATTCACTTTTGTACTAGTCGTGATAGGGATTGCAATCGGTTATGACTACAGTAAGCAAAATATTCCGATCACTCTTTCTATCTAACCTCCACACCGTTAGTCCTCACGTTTTCGAAAGAGGTAGCGTGCCGGTATCCAGAAAGCTTCCTACAGCTGACAACGTTTGTAGGTGACTTACATCTGGGTCCGTGATCGACGTCTTCGCTTTGCGAGAGACCCGTCATATACAATACCTTTTTTATAGAAACGTCCTTGGACTAGGGTGTCCACAATGTTCCTTCTTGTATGTGCACTGGAATTGAGTGTTTTGTTGAACATGCTCAAAACTTGGCCATATATCAGATCCGTTATGCGGGCTTTCTTTCCATCCTGTGAGTTAATATCAGCTAGCATACGTGTCAGGGATTAAACTTAGATTTGTTTTCCAGTGGGTCAGTGCTCGGTATGTGCACGATGTCGACTTGAAGCGGACTAAGCTGAAAAAAAACTAAATTGAAGACGGTAGTACTTTTATACCCGGCCAAGTGAAGGTGTGGCATTCATGACCTGTAGCTTTCCAATCACTTATTCGAAAACCGGGAACATTCGGTATATATCAGATGTAAGTTCTACGTTCATGCCCAAGAACCCCCAGTATTGACACGATCTGATAGCTGTGAGTGTTTCCGCATGACTATTCTGGATTCAGACTGAATTTAGGTACGAAGGCAATGCAATCTATCTCGTAAGCATCTGGGCTACACCAATCTTTTGGGCAGGTACCGATAGTGAGTGTCACCCTTTTCTACATACTTGCGAAATTGAATCATGATGCTTGTAGTGGTGATGGTACTTCGTGTGTACGCGATGTATAATCGACCGAGGATCATCTTTGGCGTACTACTTGTGCTTTATATCGCCGAGGTTGTCATACTCGTCGTCACCAGTGGCATTTACAGCGATCCAAACTACGCTGCAGGTACGTATCGAGCAAAGTCACATGATCCAGGCCATCCTTCACGAGAATTCACTCTGTAGTGTCAACTGTGCAGCTGCTGGATACCACGATATGTAATCTCACACTCAGTACGGAGACGTGGAATGTTGTGCCCGCGATCTTCCAGTTCGTCCTTGCCACTGTCTTGTGCATCTTGGTCTTGGCCCAGTTCGCGAGGGACTCACTCCAGATGTATCAAGTGACGCGGAAATGGCAACTGAACAGATACATTAATCTCCTCGTTAGAGACGGTCTGTTGTACTTCTTCGTGTATGTCCTCGTTCCATCTCCTGTTGCCGTACTCATCTCCTGTTGCCGTACTGAACCCATTCAATGATCAGAACTCTCCTCAACACTCTCCTAAACCTGCTCGGCGCCTTAGGTATCATACCCCTGGGTTGGGTCACACAGGCTCTCGCGGTTGTCGCCACTGTTCCACTATACACACTCACCCCGCGCTTCGTCATGAATGTACGCGAGCTGTACGCACTCGATACAGAGGGTCGTTTGGGTGGTGACATCGATTCCGGCTTTGGCCTATCGAGTGGGGTCCACGGGGGAGTATCGACAACCATTGGGACCATAGTTTTCGTAGAAGCCATTGGCATAGAAGGTGCAGACAATGGCAACGAGACGGTCATGGTAAGGGGAGGAGGGAATAATGGTGACGATCCAGCACAGGTGGTTTAGACATAAAAATCTGTCAACTCTCGTTCATCGGTGGATCACGACTCCCATGATATCTGACACTCGACAGGATAGGCATGCATGGTATTTATTATACATCGAAGTCTATTTATAATCCGTGTTCCCCGTACATCATCATATCATTACTGGTGGCTTGTTTAGCCCACGAGGAGGAATCAACCGAGTAGTCACACAAATGCAACACGGCATTCGGGTTCCAACGAAAGGTGAAGTATTTGCCATGTCACCAGCTAACCATTACAGCATGGAATCTTATCTTCAGACAGGTCACCGAGTCCATCACCTCCGTGCCGATTTCGCTGGCACATGTGATGTGTTCAAGTTATTGTCATGTACACGACTGTCGCGGACAGCGCTCATGCTAGTCATAAATATAATCCACCGCCCATGCCGTACACATGTATCTTGTTCCGTAGTTCGCTTGCGACCGTCGCGGTTCTGTGAAGTACCATATTAAGAAGTGGGTCATTGGACTTCTCTTTAAGAATTCATGTTTTCGAAAGAGGCAGCCTGCTAACTTGAATGTTCGGTTCCTGGGGCTTCTATGCCCAACCATCAATCTCGGACACAGCGGCTCGTGTCATAGTACATCGTCATACGTCCGTGAGTCGGACTGCAGCCACTTCCGAAAGCACCATGTTCGGTAGTGAATCGGTTGCCTTCAATGCCTCACAGCATTCCGCAGATTGGTTTGTAAAATTACCTGATGTACTTACTCGTTCCAATGATTCAAGTTGTTGTAGTGTATGAATCAGCAGAGGGTGTTTCCCAGGGTTACATAGGTTCAAACAAGACACCGACTAGGCCTCCTTCGAGCTTGGGGCATCCGTATAACCGCCACTCAGGCATCATGCGGCGGGGCCCGGCCGGGCTCTCATCATGTTTCAATTCACGCCGAATGCAATTGAAGGCAAACTCAGCTTCCATACGTCAATGGTTCTGTCAAAGACAGTAAGGAAACCCGCATGCTAATCCCGTTATCTCGACTGCCTTCACCCACGAGGTGTAGCACATAACACACGACATTGGGAATCCGTAAATGGTTTTTGCGCTCCGCTTTACGGTGAGTGTCCACTGTCCTCACTGATCAGTCAGAAATGACGGTCAGTTTGCGGCCAGTGAGCTTAGCAAATCCGTGCGGTCACATCGTGAGATAGTCACGGTAGTAATATCATGCATATTGACTTGGTCCATTATAGAACGATGCGGCCAATCATCTGTCTGCCGCACAAGATTGCACAGGGTATATCATGACAAAAATGCCCTTTCACTGTGCCCATCGTGATAATAAGGCATCGCATCCTAACAGTACTTATTCAGAGTCCTTCAGGGCCTTGATGGCACACCGCTTGTCCTCTCTTCTGCTCTTTCTTGTTGCCATCGGCACTTCCCCGCTTCCAAGTCCACCAAATCATGTCTGTCGATCTGCAATCTCTGACACAGATACAATGGAACGACTATACTTCACGTTGGTTATTTACATTTGTGAACGAATGGGATCTCATTCCCGTTGACAGTCGCGATGGTGACCGCAATAAGTTATGACTACTGTGAGCAGACTATTTCTATTTCGTTCTATTGTACTTGAGTGATCTCCGTGCCTTAGGCCTCATGTTTTCGGAGGAGGTAGCGTGCTATATTCGGAAAAGCCATCCCAGCTGACGGTTTTCGTAGGTGACTTACATCTGGGTAATCAATGTCTCTGCAAGGAAGTAAAATATATAACACTTATTATAGAAACGACCCTGGACCAAGGTGTCGACGCTGTTTCTTCTTGTGAGTATCTTAGCGTTCGACCGTTTTGACTTTCGAAATATTCAACTTGCGATATCAGATCCGTTATGGAGGCTTCGTTTCTGCCTTGTGAGTTGTTATCAGCTAAAAACGCGAATAGCATTCATCTGCAATTTATTCTTCAGCTCTTCAGCTCTATGTACGGTCATGTATCAACTTGGAATTCCATTGGATTAAACTGAAAAAAGTAAAGATGGCAGTACTTTCATACCTGGCCCAGTGAAGGTGCGACGTGCTTTACTTATATCATGCCTGTTACTCATCCGAACCCTGATATCAGATGTAAGTTCTAGGTTTACACCTGAAGTCCCCTGTTGACATGGTCTGATAGCTGTGAGCATTTACCATTTCGAATTTCGGACTGAGGTTTAACATTTCGAAGGCAAAGTGATGTATTTCCTGGCAAATTGGACTTTCCCACTCTTTTTGGCGGGTACTGATAGTGAGTCCGAGTCATCGTCTATATCTCAACGAATCCTGACGTCGATGCTTCAAGTGGTGATGATCCTTCGTGTGTACGCAATGTACGATCGGTCCAGGATCATCCTTGGTATCCTCGTTGTGCTCTACATCGCAGAGATCATTATGCTTATTGTCAGCTACGGCATTTACAGCGACCCAAACTATGCCATAGGTACGTATCGTACTAACCATGCACGTCTTCCTTGACGAAAAATTTGCCACGCAGTGTATACCGAAAACCTGCCCGACATCACGGTCTGCAGTTTCGAATTCATTACAAACACGTGGAACATCGTCGCCACAATTTTCCAGCTCATTCTCGCCACTGCCCTGTGCGTCCTGGTGATGGCTCGGCTCGTGAGGCATATCGAGATACGCCAACGAACACAGAAATGGCAGTTGAACAAATACCTAAGGATCCTCATTAGAGAAGGACTGCTATACTTCCTTGCGTATGTCCCCATTTCCTTTTCTACGGGCTTAGAAAACTCATTCAATGACCCGCTGTGCCCAGCACCCTCTTCAGTAGTGTCATCATCCTCCTCGGTGGCCTGCGTGCCATCCCCGAAGGGTTGGCTTCACTAGTACTCCCGTTCTTCGCCTACGTTCCCGTGTACACCATTATCCCACGGTTCGTCATCAACATACGCAAGCTGTACGCGCTCGACGGGCAAGGTCGTAGGGAACGATATATTGATTCTGGCTTTGGCTTGTCGAGTGGCGTGGAACGTAGTGTGGAATTGTCGATTGGTGTGATCGCGTTTGCGGAAGATGACGGCGTAGGGAGTTTGAACAATGGGGAGGAGATACCTACGGCGGCGGAAAGGGAGGAAAGTAACGATAGGCAGGCGTTGGCGGTTTAGACAAAGGAGCTCTGCTAACTCTGTCTCCTCGGTGGGTGACGACCCATACACATCGTTAGACATCTAATTTTCGTTGACTATGTGAACAAAATCCCGCCTGCACACCACCCATTGGACAGGAATAGGACCGGAATGATGACCCCGGGAGCAACGGTGTTGCACAGGGTCAATGCATTCGAAATGCATTATGGACCCCACTGCAGAACGGCATGGTTGCCTTTCCGGACACTGCCGCCAATTCGTTTGCCTTATTTGGAGGTCTTCTTGCTTGCGTACCACGCGCCATTTCGCTGCGTTCAAGTTCCGCGTCAGGTAGGACCTACTCCCTTTTGACCTGGATTGAAGAATCCTGCCGAATAACGAGAGGAGAATGGTGTGAGTATACATGTGTGACACTGCGTTGCGGCTGCGATCGCATCATGACAGTTGTACGAAGTGCTGGGCGCATCAGATGCCCACAGCAGACTTTCTGATGAGGCTGAATCTGGCCGAATCCAGAGCCTCCATGCTGTGTAGGCACGGAATAGACGCTGAAAACTACCGTGCAGGAACGCGGTTTGGAACTTCCCGTTTCCTGGCGGTGTCTGCCAGTTGGGTGTGTCGAAACATTAAACTGATCCTCAGAGGCAATGAATCCCATATGGTGACCCGGAGGCTCCAACCATTCCTAAGCATTGATGCACTTTGTAGGTTCATGATGTCGAATGCAAATAAATTATGCTCACAAATTGTACATAAAGATGGCAGCTCTTTCACACTGGTCCTGAGAAGATGCAGTATTTTCATGTTTATCTTGGCAATCATCACTCATCCGACCACCGCCATGGCATAATTTAGATATGGGCAGAAGGTCTACGTTTTTTTTATTTCCCGTCTGTTGACTGTCTCATAGCTGTGATTGGTCCCGAATGACCATCAACTCCAGACTAAATTCGGGTGTTTTTCGAAGGTGATGTAAATCATATAACCTATCTCATAGCAATTTGGTCTTTTCCGAAAATTTGGGGCGAGTACTGACAATGAGTGTTGCCATTGCCTACGTGATGGTGATCCTTCGCGTATTCACAGTGCACAATCAGTACACACATGGGACATATGTACTCGGCCCCTGGTGGCCACCGCGGTGACCCTTTCCCATGACTTCCCACGACGACTTGGTGACAGAAATACATGGCTTCGTATGATGTACTCACGCTCGCACACATCGGATCGAGAGGAAGGAGTGCGAACCACACGACAGGGGGTAGCACGTTCGACGAGGCTCCCCTGACACTATCTCACCAGACTGGGAAACCAGCACCGGCACCATCACGGTACCGGAGACCAAGAGTGCGAGAGCGCACGGAGTCGCAGGCGCAGCGACTTTGCCTCGATCGTGTTGCCGAGGTGGTCGAGCGGCTATTGAAAAAAGCGTAAGGAACGGAAATACTATCGAGTGACCGAGAGAACTGAGTAAACGATACGAAGAAAAAGACTCACCTTGTGCGATCGGAACGAGCGACGTCGTGAGGAGTGCACCATCCGGACGAATCGGACAGAACGGGGGTAGCACGAGGCCCGATGTGGCCGCTTCCTTCGCCCGAAGGCCAAGGAAGGGCGAAAAGAGCGAATAGAACCCAATGTTTAGGGATCAGCGGTCGAAGTGAACGGAAAGAGCAAAAAAAAGGACACCAGAGGATTGTCCGATCTTCCTGTTGCCATTTGCATGCCTCTCGACCGAACGCGGGCGCTCGCACGCACGCCGGCACTTGCTCGCTCGCTCGTGATGACTCACGAGCGTCGCCGTCTGGCAGAGCCATACCGCCGGGACTTGCACGAGGGCGCCGACGAGACAACGCACGGCGCGCCATCATCGATCCCCAGCAGTTTCCATCCTCGCAGAGCGAAGGAGGGTGGACGCGGCCCGCTGCTGCTGAGTCATCCCCCCCAAAAGGGACCGCCACCTCTGACGAGCTTCCCACGCCAGGTCGTGTGACGTGTACCTAGCGAGATCGGGATGTCGGGCCACGTGCATTTTCGTTCGCCGAGGGCGGCACGAGCAGTTGGCCAGGAATGAAGGCGAAAGAGGAGCCCAGACGATGGTCACACCATGGATGGATCAATATTTAGGGCTGGCCCAAATGTGGTCGAAGCGAGACTAAACTTTAAATAAAACACCGGTTTCTCATTTGGTACAGCATTTAGGTTGGTACGAAATATTGTTCCATCCGTGGTGTCACAAGAATTACGCCAATGTTCAATTAATGGTTTCAAGGCATCCAGTCATGTAACGCATGAAAGAGGAACACAAGGATGACTTGGTTGCACAAGATAACTGAACTAAAGATACACAGGTGCACCCTTGGATTTTGTCTCAAGGTGTATTGTGACAGTGTTGGGGAATAAATAAAGGAAATGTCATTAAAAGGTAATAACGAGGATCTACAAGTTCTAGCGGCGATGAGAGGAAGTGGTCTTGAACACACGACGAGGTTGCCGCACGTGAGACTGGAAGGCGACAGTGACGTAGTCATAAAACGTGCGCAAGAGCAAACAGGTTAGGTTCACTGACCACGTGGGCTCATGACTTTGAACCTGATGGCGAGATCGACGGCGTGACAGGCGACACTCCACCTTTATCCGTGTTAGGGATAGGTAATCTACCGAGTCCGATTAGCGATCTGGATTAAAGAAACGCACGATCGCAGGGCTTGGGCGTCTAAATGTGTTGTCCGTGCAGGAAATAAACATCCTTAAAGGCAGCAGACACGCACATATGGACCTTGTAGGTGAAGAAATAAATCTCATCCGCACATCATCAAATGTCGACAAGCAGGATGACTCAGAGTCAAGGTCGAGTAAAGACGGAACTTACTCTTCGAAATGGGTTCCTCTCTTTGGGTCTTTGAGTCTCTTTTCTCGAACCTTTTTTACTTTGCTTTCTGGTCGGACTACGATAATCGGGACGGGACTATGCGAGAGAGTGTATTTTGATACAGAGCCGACGCCTGCGCAGATTGTAATCCTCGTGAGCGCAATCACCTCCGGAAGAAAGTGGACTTGCCACTGAACATGCCACCAGGTCGTCCGCTGCCGAAACCGAGGACACGCCTCTGGCCGCGCATACCGACAACAACCGAATCAGGGCGATAAAGCGCAATTAACCTATCAAGCGTTGTGGTCACACGACCTGCAATAAATTCGAGAATGATTGAAATCTCGAAAGCATGGCATGAACGAAACGATCGACGAGAAAGGTAAAGGAATACCTTGCGATCCGGATCATATTCTACACATTTGTCCTGGATATGCCTCATTAACTCTCTCGCCTCCTCTCGCACAAGTTCATGATCTTTGTCTACACACGAATTAGAGATATGTGACCCGGTGGCGGAGACACACGCGCACCTAGCTCCTCTTGATCGATACCTTGGAACACGATGAGTTCGTCGCCATCTTGAATGAGACATTCGAGGGCCCATTCCAAGGCTTCTCGTCCCGTTTCATCGGGACTTGATGCGCATAGGAAGACACGGCTAGAGCGACTCTGCGTGTATCCCTCTGACTGGACATGAAGGGTGAAAGAGAACATGGATGCGGCAGGGTTTTCAAAAGTGTCAAAAGATACTTTGGGTGTATATCCCTGGGAGACGACGGGCGCAAAGGCAATGGACTGTGGATTTGGCGACAGCAAACTTGTAGTGCCATGGGAAGGCGATATGGCGGAGGACAGTGTGGCCAACGACGACGCAGATGCCGTCCTCTGTGGTGCTGGTGGTAGTAAGGAAGTGCTTCCGAGTGAGGGCGAGGACGGGCGGGACGACTGCTTTAGCGCGGAGCGGAGTATCGGCATAGTCTGCATCGAAGAATATGTAGAAATAATTATTTTTGCTTATCAGACTTATCAGACCGTTAGTAATTGTTTGCTTTACGCATCGGCAGCCATGTCCAGTCAGACCGACGACAAGACCAAGTCTTCTCCAGAGCCAGAACAAGAACAACCAAAGAAAAAGGGTAAAGAAAAACAGACCGCCGTCGACGATGATACCCCATCCTCCGACTCTACCTCTGCCTCTGCCTCGCCACCAACAGCCACGTCTGCCAGCCTCTCGGCGGGTACATGGCAAGCCATTTTCTCGCCCCAGCACAATGCCTATTACTTTTACAATTCTTCCACCGGCGAAACAACCTGGATCAACCCACTCCAGGCGTCTCCTGCTGACCCTTCCACGGGTGCTGAAGGCATGGGAGCAGACGCCGAGGCGGACGGTCCAGACGGAAACATCAATCCAAATCCCTACGATCCCAACTCCCTCGAGGCGCGCGCCCTCGCCGCAGGCATAGATCCTTCCCTTGCCCACCTCGACCCGTCCCTCGCTGGCCCGTCCAATCTCGCATACTCAGGAAGCTTCACCGCAAAGTTTAACGCGCGGACCGGCGCATTCACGGCCGCCGACGGACGGACGCCTGGCCACCTGTCTGAATATGAACGGATGAAGCGTATGAGCCAGTTCTACTTCGATGTGGGAGCGTGGGAGCAAGAGGTAGAGCAACGGGACGCAGAGGAGAAAGAGGCGGGGGGCAAGAAGAGGAAGAAGCCGTCAAAGAAGGACTTGGTGAGTGATGACATGTCCTGTCTTTCTTTTTCATCATCATCTCTTGTTGCGTGCATCGCGAGAGACGACGAATTCAAGATGGAATACGCATCGACGGACGGACGTACTGACGTTTCCGGCTCTATCCAGGAACGATTCAAAGAGCAAAAGAAATTGAAAAAAATCGCCAAGACTGCGTGGTTGAGGACATGACACGACCACCGGAATTGTATGATGACTGTCGTCGTCTAGCTTTGCTTCGCGAATAAGATATCTGACCTTATAAATTTGAATGCTCTTACAAGGCGGATGATTGCAATTGTCGACCGGGCCCATTCCAAAATCAAGCACCTATCGATAGATGCAAGCGACCAAGCCAAGGCGATCTGAACCAGTAACCAGTTAGTCAGACAAGGAACATTTCTAGGCTGATGGGGAATTTGCGTTTGCATGTTAGCGTCCAAGTGCTTGCATTGGATGAAACTCAGTGCGCTGATAGGACGATCGCCCCTTACAGGATAGCAGTGCTTATGTAATCGCCTTTTTTCTGTCACGCCGTGTTGCTGACCAGCTTCACCACCACCCACGATGTCGGATACCCCCTCCTCGACTCTGGAGCCACTGCTCTCCTTGTTGGCTTATTCCCTGTCGAGGCTCGAGTCTACCTTCTACAAAATTCCAGGTTCTGCTGTGGTCGCACGATACGTCAAGTCTTCCCATCAAAACGATCCAGGCCGAACCATTTTGGAATTGATTCTTGTCATTTTTGCCATTCGCACGCTACTGCAGTCACGAACACGAGGGGACAAACAAGGGAAACATTTTATCCAATTTTCTGAAAAAGTTTGTTTCTCCGACGGGTGCACTTCTGCAAATTTGCTCATCCGTGTCTAGGAAATCGACGAACTTGTGGATGAATGGACGCCCGACAGCCTCGCTCAACCTTTGAGCGAGTGGGAACAGCGAGACTTGAGTTCTGTGCCCATCGTTAGTGGCCCCATTGGTCCCAGACCCAAGCTCTTGTCCAATGGCAAGTCAGTCATGAACCTAGCAAGCTTCAACTTCGTGGGGCTAGCTGGCAACGAACAAATTAAAGAGAAAGCTATCGAAACCTTGCGTAAATATGGTCTTGGAAGCTGCGGTCCCCCAGGTTTCTATGGAACGATTGGTGGGTTCGTGTCCTCTGCTTGGAGAGCATGTGGTTCACGCGGCAAGTAGACGTGCACCTCGAGTTGGAACGCAATATTGCAGAATTCTTGGGAACAGAATCATCCATTCTTTACTCTCAAGGCTTCTCGACCATCTCCTCCGTTATTCCTGCATTCTGCAAGCGTGGAGACGTCATCGTCGCGGATCGCTCCGTGAACTTTGCCATCCAGAAGGGCATCCAAATTTCTCGTTCGACAATTCGGTGGTATGATCACAATGATCTCAAGAGCCTCGAGGACGTTCTTGTCAGCATCGAGAAAGAGAGGAAGAAGCGCAAGGGTCCATTGACACGTCGCTTCATCATTACTGAAGGGATCTTTGAGCGTGACGGGGAAATGGTTGATTTGCCCAGGCTGGTTGGTCAAGTGGTGCATTCCCGCTTCCATCGTCATGTTAATTGTTCAATAGATCGAGCTCAAGCACAAGTACAAGTATCGGCTCATCCTTGATGAGAGTATCTCTTTTGGGACAGTCGGTCGAACAGGTCGTGGCTTGACCGAACTGTACAATGTTCCAGTATGTTTCTTACCTGGTTGAATGAACATCGTAGTATGATAACCCCTCTCAGGCTACGCAGATCGACATGCTCGTGGGCTCGGTTGCTAACGGTTTATGCTCGTCTGGAGGTTTCTGCGCTGGTTCTTCCATTGTCACCGAACATCAGGTGAGTTACGCGCCCTCTAAATGTAGCATTCTAGCTAACACAGTTTAATGTGATAGCGCATCAACGGTACTTCCTTCGTCTTTTCTGCATCAATGCCTGCTCTTCTCGCCACTTCCGCATCGGAAGCAATTAGTTACTTGCAAAATACTCCCTCGGTTCTCGCCGCTCTCCATGAGAACATTGACACCATCCGCTCTGTGTTGGAAAAGACCGAAGGAATCACAGTGTTCGGCCATCGGGCCAGCCCTGTCATCCATTTCTGTCTCTGCAACAGTCAACAATTCCTCACGGTTATTCCTCTGGCTCCCGATCACGAGGCAGAAGAACGTATCTTGCAGGATATCGTTGATGATACTCTTGCAAACGGGGTGTTCATCACGCGCGGTAAGCACCTAAGGGGTCAGGAGATGATCGATTCTCGTCCGACGATTCGCATCGCTGCCACGGCGGGATTGTCGAAGAAGGATGTGGAGAAGGCTGTCGCCATCATCAAGGCGAGCATTGTGAGAGTCATGGCGAAGAGGAGATGAGTCTTTGGTGGCGAAAGGTCAATCGACTAACTGGGAGATTTATACCATATCTATGGACTGCCCTACTGTACCTGCGAGTCAATATTGGATAATTATCACGTTTGTCTTATGTTTCAGTTGCGGTTTGTACAAGGGTTTGCCCCTTCCCATTGACTGAGAAAGTATTCCCAGTCCTAGTGTTGCTCTCCCCATACACCCTACCCTTGCGGGGTATCGAGCTGATGCTGTACGAAGACGAACACAGACCCGGCAGCCATGGATCAACTGATAACCAGTATGTAAAGGAAGTCGTACTTGAAGGTCTGTTCCTGCCAATATGTACAAATTCGGCATCGTACGTATGGCTCACCCTATTTTCTGAGGCGCTGCCCAGGGCCCCATTTAAATCGTTCGATCTAGACAACAATCACCAACGTAAGTTTAAAAAAGTTCACCATCGATTTATGGACGTCTAGGTACCGGCGTTACGGATCATTGGCAAGTTATCTTTCGTTATATTGCCATTCGCCATGGTCAAGATGTCTTGCAGGTGCAGAGAACTCGACAGTCGCGCAACTTTGCGCCTAACGCTTTCAGACGAACCGCCCCGAACAGTTCCAAGCGGGAATGAAAGCCCCCCTGTTTCACTTGCCACGGCTTCCGACTTCTACTGTAAATCTGCTCACGCTGTCACTCGTATCTGGTAATGTTGTTTCAATACGTGACCACCTGACAAGTTCATCATTCTTGCCGTACCAGTTTGATTTCTGTCCACGACCAAAGCGAACGAGAACCGAGCTAGAACAGGAAAATGCTCATCAACAACGTATATAAGGACTGCGTCCCAGGTCACCGAACTGCAGACTCTCTGTGGAGCTAAACGGTACGCCCACTCTAATGCGACGTGCCCCGAGTTCGAAGGTGCTGATACTCTGTCCATGATGTTTATTCAGCCTCCGAAATGTCGCTCGATGTCTTCCAACAAGTTTTCTATCTGTCCTTTACCTCCAACCTCGTCAGTAATTTAAAGGGAGACCAGACGAGCCTTCAGCGAGAATTTCAGGTAATACTTGAGAAACAGATACTTCCAGTCGTTCCCGGATGGGAGCTCGTATGGGGTCCCGTCGTATGGAAGAACGAACCAGACAATGCTGCAACCGGGCCCGACAACTCCTGGTATATCGCCTATAATCCATCCTTCGAGTTCGAGGACGGCTCTGTGCACCCCACTTACGTTGTCGCTATTGCCGGCACCCCTCCCGAGTCGGAGTACGTGTGGATCAACCAGAGCTTCTTGGTGAACCAAGTCACCGACTTCAATGCCTGGGTGGCTGGCGGGATTCAGAATGAGCCCCAAGTGGTTCCTCCTGAGGACATCATGCCGGATACCCCATATATTGCCAAAGGAACTGTGGATGCGTTGCATATCCTCCTCAGCAACGCAGCACCAGATGGTACCGCGGCCCCGGGTACGACCATCGTCGACTTCCTCGCCAACCTTGACACGTCCGATGGCACCAGAATCATTGTTGGCGGTCTCAGTCTCGGTGGCGCGCTTTCTGCCTCCCTCACGCTTGCCCTTGTCTCGACCGGGGTCATCCCCGCGGACAACACTCTTAATTATCTTGGCGCGGCCCCCAGTCCTGGAAACCGAGACTTCACTGACCTCTTCACCTCGACGTTCCCAATTCGCAGGACTGCAGGCTCGAAAAGCTATCAGGGCTGGAACATCAACATGGTCAACACCCTCGATATCGTCCCTCAGGCCTGGGCTGTTCACGAAGATGATTCCCCAGAGCAGAATTTGGGAAACATCCCCTCCATCTACGGCACGCCCGTGCTTCCGGAAGTACTGGATTTCACTGTCTTCTTCGGCAACCACGCGCTTAGCTCTGGCGTGCGGTACTTCCCCCTCCATAGCCACTTCTTCACTGGTCCCCCTCCTTCCAAGGTACCCGAGAGCGTGACGGAGTTCCTCGGGTTTGCTGGCCCGCAGCACGTGACTGCTTACATCAACGAGGCTGGCGTGACTATTCCATCGCTGGACAAGTCGGAGGTGCGCCGTGCTGGGCTCCGGGAGAAAACCAAGGACGAGATACGGTTCAATTACCCTATCATTTCTGGGTTCGAGTGGGGGCGTGAGCATCCGGCAGAGGCGAGGAAGGAAATCAAGAAGGTTGAGGGCACTGCAGTAGGAAAGGCTCTCCTTGATGAATACTCGTCACGATGCTAGGAAAGCAAAATCGTGTTCCCTTGCGTGTTTTCTTGCGTGTTTGTATGAATATGTCTGTACGTCGCGGAGAGATGGCTCGTGGGTTTGCCAGTTGTATGTATCGTAAATAAACACAGTGACTCGGAGAGCAGTCGACGAGTCGGACGATCCCACAGCGAAAGAAACGTCACTATACTCCGGAATGCTGCCTGGTGGCGGTGCAAACATTGCTTGTTAGACTGTCCATTAAATCAAGTAGATATACGATGCACAACACGATGGCTATTAAAAGGCCCCAGTAAATGTAACCTGAGCAAAACAATCAGGGAACTACACGGGTACGGGTCTGGATTTCCCTACCCACGTCAAACCCGTGATAGGACGGGGAGAGAGCGAGCAAATGGCGGCATTCGTGCATGCGCACGCACGGATACACTGGCATGTTGTGAGTGAGTGACATGCGTGCGTGTGCGCATTGTGTACGACGCGTCCGATTCACTCGATTTAGCTTCGTCGCAGTGATTTGACTTGGTACGTCAATCTGGTATTGATGTTTCTAGGTCGTGATTTGAGTTTCCTACGTCGACGTGGTGTGTCTGTCAGGCGCTGGAAATGTCGACGGTAGTCGTTGGGAATGGGGTTAGGTGGTCCAGGTGCGTGCGCTATCACTCTCTTCGTATCGTGTTGTTCTCCTGGCCCAGCTGGCGCATCCGTTTCAACTCTTTTCGAGTCGCAGCGTGCTGCGCTCATTGCGACGTCCTTCCCGCATCTTCTCCCATCAATCTGGACGCCGTCTCCATCGCTTTCGCGCTCCAATCGCCTCTGGTGTCATCCGGCTCGACCTCCTTGCTCCTATGGCCTCCTGGCTCTGTATCTCAATGTTGCGCGTTCGTTCTCCTCACTGTAGAGGCTGTGCCCTTCGCATCTGACGCCTTTCGCATCAATTCTGCGCCCCCGATCCAGTTCTTCGGGTCTCAACGCGTCCTGCTCGCCCACAGACCCTCTGGCGCTATATATCGACTTTGCACATCCGTTTCGGCAAAGTGATCCTTGGACTACCTATTGGGTATTCCCTGACACTCTGTGCATCGCGTCGTATCGCCATTTTATGTCCTGGCGCGTACAGCTCATCTCGAGCTCGCTTGGTGAGTTTCTCCCCTGCTGTTCTGTAAGTCAACATGACGCATTCGTTTCGACGTAGCACTGTCGTCTGGTTTGTCTAGCTCAATCTGAGTGTGGTCACCTACTCCTTAGTCATGTCTGCTCGTGGCTGTCTTCCCAGACGACGCGCGGGCTCCTCTGCCTCAATTATTGGTGTCTCGTCAGATTCGTCATATCACAAGATCTCACTGCGATTGGAAGTCTCCCGGATGTCATAGGTGGAGTGGATGAGCTTGAGAGAGGTTGGGATGCTATTACTCTGGACTAGTTACATTGTATCAAACCTTTTGTGTACAACTTGACTATCTTCAGATCTAGCCGAAACGTCGTTTCCGCAGTGATTGTTCACTCAAATTTGGGTTTCATGGCTCATCTTTTGACAGGATGATCTGCTCATTAGATAATCATCCCGTCGAACAATGATCATGAAGTCGAGTCACGGTGCTCTTAAGATCTTGTGTGCGATAAAGTCGGCCATACATATTTATTTACGATAGATGTAATGGCCCACGAGCTATCTCTCCGCGACGTACAGACATATTCATACAAACACTCAAGAAAATACTCAAGAAAACACGCAAAAGAACACGACTTTGCTTTCCTAGTTCGATTCATCACGGAGAACCTTTCCTTCTGCAGTGCCCTCGACCTTCTCAATTTCCTTCCTCACCTCTTCCGGATGCTCACGCGCCCACTCGAACTCGGCGATGACAGGGTAATTGAACCGAATCTCGTCCCTGGTTTTCTCATGGAGCCCAACACGAAGCACCTCCGACTTGTCCAACGATGGAATAGACACGCCGACCTCGTCGAGATAAGCAGCAATGTGCCGCGGGCCGACAAGATCAAGGAACTCGCCCACATTCTCGGGTACCTTGGAAGGAGGGGGACCAGTAAAGTATTGACTAGGGAGGGGCAAGTACAGCACGCCAGAGCTAAGCGCGCGGAGGGCGAAGACGATGGTGATACCCTGTACGAGGGGAATTACGGGCGTGCCGTAGATGGGGGGGATGTTTCCCAAGTTCTGCTCTGGGGAATCGGCTTTGCGAACAGCCCATGCCTGAGGGACGATATCGAGCGTGTTCACCAAGTTCAGGTTCCAGCCCTGATAGCTTTGCGAGCCTGCAGCCTTACAAGCCGGGAACGTCGAGGTGAAGAGGTCAGTGAAGCCTGGGTTTCCAGGACTGGGGCCCGCGGAAGGATAAGTGAGAGTGGCGTCCGCGGAGATGACCCCAGCCAAGACAAGGGCAAGTGCGAGGGAGGGAGAAAGCGCGCCACCGAGACTGTGACCGGCAGTAATGATTCTAGTGTCACCGGACGTGTCAAGGTTGGCGAGGAAGTCGACGATGGTCGTACCCGCGCCCGCGGCACCCTCTGGTGCTGCGTTCCTGAGCAGTATATGTACCCCGTCCACAGTTCCTTTGGCGATGTATGGGGTACCCGGCACGATGTCCTTCGCAGGAACCACTTGAGGCTCATTCTGAATTCCGCCAGCCACCCAGGCATTGAAGTCGGTGACT
The DNA here is from genome assembly GCA_038091315.1 of Porphyrellus cyaneotinctus. Classification (NCBI taxonomy): domain Eukaryota; kingdom Fungi; phylum Basidiomycota; class Agaricomycetes; order Boletales; family Boletaceae; genus Porphyrellus; species Porphyrellus cyaneotinctus. Next base: position 3,432 of record JBBPOF010000543.1, on the reverse strand, counting down.
TTGTTCACCAAGAAGTTCTGGTTGATCCACACGTACTCCGACTCGGGAGGGGTGCCGGCAACAGCGACAACGTAAGTGGGGTGCACAGAGCCGTCCTCGAACACGAGTGCCGGATTATAGGCGATATACCAGGAGTTGTCGGGCCCAGTTGCAGCATTGTCTGGCTCGTTCTTCCATACGACGGGACCCCATACGAGCTCCCATCCGGGAACGACTGGAAGTACCTGTTTCTCAAGTATTACCTGAAACTCTCGCTGAAGGGTCGTCTGGTCTCCCTTTAAAAGACTGACGAGGTTGGAGGTAAAGGACAGATAGAAAACTTGTTGGAAGACGTCGAGCGACATTTCGGAGGCTGAATAAACGTCATGGACAGAGCATCAGGACCTCGGAACTCGGGGCACGTTGCATCAGAGTGGGCGTACCGTTTAGCTCCACAGAGAGTCTGCAGTTCGGTGACCTGGGGACGGAGTTCTTATATACATTATTGATAAGAACACTTTCCTGTTCTAGCTCCGTTCTCGTTCGCTTCGGTCGTGGACAGAAAGAATGACGAGACTTGTCAGGTGGTCACATATTGATAGGACGATACCAGATATGAGTGACAGCGTGAGCAGATTTACGGCAGTAGAAGTCGGAAGCCGTGGCAAGTGAAACAGGGGGACTTTCATTTCCGCTTGGAACTGTTCAAGGCGGATCACATTCGTCTGAAATCGTTAGGCGCAAAGTTGCGCGACTGCCGAGTTCTCTGCACCTGCTAGACACCTTGACCATGACGAATGGCAATATAACGAAAGATAACTTGCCAATGATCCGTAATGCCGGTACCTACACGTCCATGAATCGATGGTGAACTTTTTTAAACTCACGTTGGTGATTGTTTAGATCGGCGAACGATTCAAATGAGGCCGTGGTCTGTTACCTTGAAATAGGGTGAGCCATACGTGCGATGCCGAACTTGTACATATTGGCAGGAACAGACTTTCAAGTATGACTTCCCTTACATACTGATCATGATTATCACCATCAGCTGATCATGATCAGTGGCTGCCAGCAGGGCTGTGTCTGTCTTCGTACGCAGTGACCATGATGCATGATGCATGATGCGTGAACTCCGACGATCGGTAGACCAACCCAGGTGTTTACCCCATGGCAGGGGAATCAACTCAGATACCCCACAAGGGTGGGGTGCGTGAGGAGAGCAACACTAGTACTGGGAATACTTTCCCAGTCAATGGGAACAGGCAAACCCTTGCGCAACTGAAACATACGACAAACGCGATAATTGACTCGCAGGTACAGTAGGGCAGTCCATAGATATGGTATAAATCTCCCAGCTAGTGACAGACGACGATTTGACCATTCGCCACCAAATACTCATCTCCTCTTCGCCAAGACTCTCACAATGCTCGCCTTGGTGATGGCGACAGCATTCTCCACATCCTTCTTCAACAATCCCGCCATGGCAGCGATGCAAATCGTCGGACAAACACTGTGATTCCTTCGGTCCTTTCCAACACGGAGCGGATGGTGTCAATGTTCTCGTAGAGAGCGGCGAGAACCGAGGGAGTAACTAATTGCTTCCGATGCGGAAGTGGCGAAAAGAGCAGGCATTCATGCAGAAAAGACGAAGGAAGTACTGTTGATGTGTTATCATAATAAACTGTGTTAGCTAGAATGCTACATTTAGCGGGCGCGTAACTCACCTGATGTTCGGTGACAATGGAAGAACCAGTGCAGAAACCTCCGGACGAGCATAAACCGTTAGCGACCGAGCCCACGAGCATGTCAATCTGCGTAGCCTGAGAGGGTTGACGACTACCACAAACAGACGAGGCAATGTGACAAAGTTTTACAGGTCGGTGCATAGCGTCGTGTGCAGTCAAGTCTACAAGACAGAAGAGAGGATGAGATTAGACATGCAGAAGACACCGTACCTCGCAGTGAGAGTCCACTAACCCGGATATTGGAGTCAAAGGGGTCCGTTGCTGTCCGTCAAATGGGATCACCCAGTAATAAAGCATGCCATCAAATTAGTCTGCTGAGCCTTTTTGGCTTCTCCAGGCTCCAGGCTCCAGGCTCCAGGCTCCACTATCTGTGTGAGTGGACTTTCACTGCGAGGTGTCTTCCGCATCCCCCATCTCGTCTTCTCTTCCTGTCTTGTAGTGACAGCACTTGGCGTTACGCGCCGACCTGTACGGTCCAGTTCTCACGTTGACCTCGTCTGTTTGTAGTGGTGCTCGTTGATCTGTACACGTGGTGTGTACGCGAGATCGGGGGACTTGAAGTTGAAAGGCTGATAGCAAATTAAAAGTCTATTAGCAACTTCCAGGTACTGTTTTGGATCGCTTATGTGTTCGTCAGCCAATGAGAGGGCTTCCCTAGCTAAGTGCATCAGTAAACTTACACGGTTCTTTATCTGGCTTTACACGACTTAATATTCAGCTTAGCTGACTATCACAGCATCTCCAAACTCACACAATAGCCGGTTTCTAAGTCGGATTTTTGTTAAATATAGTGTACTGAGGATTCTAATGTTTTGGAATTAATTATGATAGTGCTGTACACAGTGGTTTGTAGTTTGACAAGTAGAATAAGACGCGATAAGACACGTAAAGCCAAATAAAGAACCGTGCAAGTTTACGCGGCCGCGCTCGTCTTCGTCTACCACGGGATTCCTCCTGGTCCACCTGCGACGTGTATCTGGGAGGACCCGATGCGAAAGAAACGGTACGTTTGTGCCTACCAGCTCATTTTTGATCGCCCTCATTCGATTTTCTTTTTCTTTCTTTCCCAGTATTGCACACAAGCTTGCCACGTTGACCGGGCAATACAGACCCATCATCTCTCTTCGAAGTGGTACGCGCATTTCCATTGTCATGGTCGTGTGTCTCTTCATCCTGTTGGAGATTCATATTCAGCCCTCTGTAGATACACTTTATAGTACACGTACTACGTTTCCTTATTTGGACATCGCTATCAGTTTACACGTGACGCCTCTTACATTCCTTTAGCCTCTCCTCTGCACATGCGGTTTAACACATCCCGGGCACAAAATCATGGAAAAAGAAGGTGGATCACTTGTCAATTGCCCTCGCCTGGTCGCCGCTGAGATTATCTTACGCGAAATGCGTATCTACAAGCCTGCCGGAGAGCCATTCCGTCGCCTCCGACGTGCGACGCATATATCTCCAACCAAAGGCAGCACAAGTGTACGAAGAGAGACTGTCAAGCACGTCATTTTGGACATGGCCAACAGAAATCAGAGTCCGCTCGATGTTCCTCCTGGCAGGTACCCATACAATGATTGCAACAGGGGCGGTGAACGCTGCTTACTACCCCAGCACCAGAGGGTGCGCCAGGCGCGGGAATGACCCTCCTTGACTTCATCTCCAGCGTAGCCGCGTCTGGAAATAACAGACTCATTACCACTGG
>JBBPOF010000542.1:0-21517 GCA_038091315.1 Porphyrellus cyaneotinctus | reverse complement strand
GAGTGATTTGATGATCTCGTTCAGGCCATGGCTTTGCTCATCGGCTGCGCGTTGGGACTTGGCCAACTCATTACGAAGTTCCTGGGCCGATTTCTCGAGACGTTCAATGCGAATGCGGCCACCTGAAATAATTAATTCCGGCGTAATACGGATCAGGGTGGATTGTGATATACTCGAGCTCTTCTCTTCTGTGCGCATAGCTCTTTGACATTCGGCGAGCTGGAATCAGAGACCTCGGACGGTTTCCTCGAGCGTTAATATGTCCTGCATAGAAGGGATAACCGTTTACCAATCGAGTAGAAAAATCCGTCCGACATATCAGAGTCATATCATGTGTAACTTACATCGTTGACACGTGCTTCCCACCAACGAGGAATGCGACTGAACATATTGTATCGTGTACGTCGATTCTCCTTGGTTTTCCTTCGCTTCGCTTGCTCGAAAGTCCCCTGGTGGTTAACGCTCGTGTTTCTTGTCAGTCATCGTGCTCTTGAATTCTGTCCTGCTCAGCGCTCACCATTCCTTGCTTGTGACCATAGGCCGGGCCGACGTTTGTCGTCGGACATGCTTGACTAGGTGTCGAATCGACAGATAAAGGCGCTCAAGTCCCTTCAAGTTGGTGCACGTGTCTCCTCATTTTGTTCTTATCGTATATTATCGGCGCCTTTTCTTGCTTCCATTTCAAAAGTGATCTCATCTATGACTGTCGGTCGTCAGTAGCTAAAATCGCGCTCTACCATGTTGGGGACGAGCAGGCAGCTTTTTTGTGTCCAAGCTTCGTTGTCAAACGCCCTTAGCGTCATTGGCTACATGTATCACATTTGCCAACGATCACTCTTCTCGTCCTTGGCTCATCCTGAGTCCGAATGTCCATTGACGTGACGCTAGTAAAATAACCAAGGTCCGGTTTGACCGAATTGTGGCCGCATGCAGATCGTGACTATTAGAACAACGTCCGGGCTCACCGGTATGTCGTATACAATCAGTGTCGTACTCAACCACTGACATGATAGCCGTCAAAAAGGTCACATGCAACAAGACAGAAATCAAACAGCCATGGTGCAATAATAACGATCAGAGGGAGAGACCACGAAAAATAAATATGGCGCGTCACTGCTCAGATCCCCGACCACATCTCAACTCGTACGGGGCGATCGTAGAACATATCTAGGCTCTGTAATTTACTCCCACGATTCTACTTCGAGGTGAGTCACGTGCGATGTAACTTGAATTTAGAGCGCTGTCTGACCCCCTTTGACCGGATACGGAAAATATTGTTCAACGGCCGCGCATCCAGCTCTCCGGATCCCAACAAGAGGCGGATCAAGAGCGGGACAACTTCAGCGAGCATCCATGGCCACGGGAGGAGAGCGCTAGTACGTCCAGCGCCTCCTTGGCTTGAATTTCGTTGCAATTCACGTGTACTGTCAGGTTCCGCAATTGAGCCCACCCAAGAACAACGCGTTGCCGATGAGCAAGAACACAGCTTGAACGAGACCATTAGATCATCACACACATATATTCATACCCTACCCAAGACACGACCCCAAGTTCGTCCCTTGTCACTGTGGCTCACACTTTCCTGATATCCATCTTTGTTATACGACAAAGTCTCGCATCTTGAACGCACCATTCAGGTGCTGCGCAACGAGCTCACAAAATCGCAGCGTGCGGCCGATGAAGAAAAGGATAGCCTGAACGAGATCATTCGATCACTACGTGCAGACCTTCACATACAGAAAGGTGTGTACGTCGTCACTCTGACATGCGCTGTCTCCTTACTCTCCATGTCCGTTAGAAGACTAAACGTATGCTGTTCAACAACTTCATGACCAACTTGCGAGAGCCAGCGAGGAAATGGATTGCCTCAGCGAAACCATCGACTCCCTTCGTGCACAGAAAGAAAGCTCGAGTGCGTTCATTGCCACTATATCCTGTGCTTCATTGACATCGACTTATCTCAGATAACAAAGTTACACATCTTAAGCGTATGCTTCAGTGCGAATCGTTTTATGCTTAAAATCGCATCTGTGACGCCGTGGAGTCTCTCTTAGAGGTATCGGGAGCCATACATGAAGAGGTGCGAGACGAAAAATTCGTCATCAACTGGCTTGCTGGTGAGTTTCGACATCGGGCGAAAACATGGCGTGTAATCTGTCTCATTTCACAGAGCGATCGATGAAGGCGTTGGAAAGCAACGAAGACGAGGTATCGAACAGCGAGAAATGGGACGAAGCTACTGTACCTTACTCTGTTGCATTATTCTCTCTCGGCCCCTCGGCCTCAACCCTGAACCGTGTACTTACCAAGTGGGTGAGGCTGAGGTTAGCGTGTGGCTCAGTGCACGATGTCTTGAGTGTTTCGGTCAAGGTATGCTCCTTCTGTTAGTTCGACCACGACTGGTGACTTGCTTTTGCGATAAGTTCAAAATTACGAGGTTCATCCTCTATAGTATCGCATCGTCTGCGATATTCTGGAAGGGGCTGATCGCCTCGAGGAGATAGTCGACTGTTTCCGACTGATGCAGAACGAATTGCCGCAAGACAAGAGTGGCCTCGAGGAGCAAGCACAGTGGGAACTCGGTAAGGTGTCCCGCTCGCTGTGTAGTTACTACCGATCTCAACCTTCTCCCGCAGACGTTCGAGCGCGGTGTGCAGAGAAGCTAGAAAGGCTGGGCGACGCTGCTAGGCACTCCCAGCAACACGACGAGGCAATCAAATGTTACTCGAGTGTGACATTTCTTTATCCGACGAACGTCAGCGAAATTCTCCCGAAACGCAGTGATCTGGTACGGATCGTATTCCACGTAGTGTCAAAGACAACTTGCTGATCTATACTACTAGCTCATCGAACTCGACCCATCATCCAATAAGGGGTACGAGGGGAGGCATGCCGCATTACACGGTCTGTCTCGTTACACCGATGCGTTCGAAGCATTCAAGATAATGCTTTCCACGCTCGAGAAATCACCCGATTCAAAGATCTGCGGGTAATATATTCTCTTATTTATCCCCCTGAAAAATGCTGATTGGCTGCGGAAAGAGCTCCGTCGTCAGTATTTTGACGCAAGTTCTGTCATTCGACAGGTGGTCGAGGATACCATCCGCCATCTACCCCGTGTACTTTCGATACCAAGAACGGTTGTCTGTATGACAAAACACACGAAAAGCTTTCGAGGAGCTCCAGATCTATGATGAGCTGCGATCTTCAATGACTCGGGAAATCGACGAGTCACGCGTTCGGAGCGAAGTCAAAGAATTCTATCGCTACGTGATGCTGTCACACAGATGGCAAAGTGGTGAACCCACATTCCAAGAAGTTGAGAATACCTCGGTTTACGACCTACCGCCATCTCCGACGTTTGGCAAGCTGCAGAACTTCTGCAAGCTTGTATGCACCTTCCGGTTCAAGTGGGCATGGAGTGACTCGTGCTGTGTCAATCAACTCGATACAGGCGTCCAGCAAGAGTCCGTGGTCGCAATGCTCAGGTGGTATCGTAGCTCGTCCCTCACGATCGTCCACCTTCTCGGCGTCTTGTAGGCGCAGGAGATTGGCGCTCTATGGAGAAGTATCTGGAACACTCACGGATGGACGTACCAAGAATATCTCGCTTCGATGGTTGTTCAGTTCTATACCGAGGACTGGAAGCCATACCTGAACCTGGATATATTCACCCACAGAGAGTCGCCCGTCATCATTTCGGAGATGGAACGGGCGATGAATTTCGCGTCAAAGGAGTTGATCACCCTTTCGCCTGGCCTGGAAAGGGTGTGCGAGAAGTTCTACTTGGCATCAGCACGGCAGACGACACGCGAGGATGACATCGCATACTCGTTATTTGGGATCTTCAATGTCGCACTCTCGGTCATATATGGCGAGGATAATCAAGCTGTGGTTCGTCTGCGTAGCCGAGCCGTTCAATTAACTTAGCCGAGCCGAGTCTCATGGTGAGCAAACCGCCAGTTCGGCTATAAGTGGTTAAATTGTTGTACTGACATGACCACAACCTTATAGGATAAATAGCCCTCGACCACTTCCGTTCGTTTTATCACTTTTCACATTGAACGTTGGTTAACAAGTCTAATAATCACCAGAAAGAGACTTGTGCTCGACCAGAGCACAGTGCTACACCCAAGTCTCCACGTGTCACCCAGCACGCCGTCGCTAGTGAATCCACCCCAGCTTCAAAGAAGCACGGCCCCGACTGGCGTTACGTGATCCCTGCAAAAACGCGCTCCAGGAAGCTCGATACGACCTCGGAAAGGAGATGGATGACCGTTGGTTGGGTGCGACTCCCGTCAAGGCCTTCCTTGAGAAATATGTCCCTGGCACCGAGGAGCCGTTACCCTGCCTGCCAGACGACCCATTCAAGAGCGTCCCCAGCGATGGAATCGAACGTACACGCTACGATCACTTTGTAAGTCTGCGTCACATTTTGGTGACGTCCACACCATGGCAGGTTGTTTATCCAGAGCTCTGCAATTAGAGGATGGATGCCACACCTTCATGCAGTCAATACGAGCGCAGCGGAAGACACGGTGAACAAGCTGAAGCTGAGGCCCGACATTTCAATCTATAATCGGATCGAGGGCGTGGCATCCCCAACCAAGACGGACTTTTCCCAAATGGAGCTTTGGATGGAGTTCAAGGCGAACAAAGATGGCGCGGCCTTCAAAGACCTTCGGAATGATGAAGAGCGTCGTATGGCAATTGAAACAGGATCGTGCACGCCAGATACGGAGAAAGGAAACAACGCACGCGGACAACCGGCACACTATGCGGGTGCCCAGCATAGCCAGCAGTTTCAGCACTTCTCGTTCTCCATTTTCGTCCAAGGGGACGATGCTAGGTTCCTGTGATGGGACCCTTCCGGTACGACAGCGACTGCTGCGTTCAACTACCGCAAGAACCCAGCGTGGATGGCCGAATTCTTGTGGTGATTCGATCATCTTTCTCCCCAAGGATCGGGGTCATGACGTCTCGATCCAACTCGCAAACCTTTCGCCCGAGGATGACGTACGCGTTCGGGATAAACTAGGCATCCAGGCCAAAAACACCCCATTGTACAGGTATGAGGTACCTGGGGAATTGGATGGGAAGGGCTATGCCTATGGTCCGAAGCCCCCAACGCAAAACCGGTCGCTGGTTAGCCGCTGCACTCGTACCCTACCCGTCGTGTCGTTTGGATTCCCAACGAGGATGTCGATGGGAACGGGACATCCCACTCAGAATACGACTCGGCAAGCGCGCGCGATGCCACTGGACACGATCAATCGAAGAAAGGGCCATGGTCAGAAGAGCGCGTGATCTATATGAAAGACACGTGGCGATTCCTCTCCGACCTGCCGGATGTCGAAGTGATTCCCGAACACGAGATTTATGAACTACTCCACCATCACAGAACCCCAAATATCCCGGGACTTGTCGCTGGTGAGGACATTGATGGAGGAATGACGCAAACACTAGAATTGGTTGACGCTGAACGGCTTTGTGTTGAGCCAAGGATCTCTCCATATCAACATTACTGGCTTGTGCATGGAATTGTAGGACGACCACTGTTCAAGTTTGAGTGCACGAAACAATTTGTGACAACTGTTCTTCACGCAGTCCAAGGTACGTTTGCTCAACGCAACACAAAGATATACACTGACGTGCGAATCCAAAGCGCACTCACATCGATTGGGAGTTGGAAAAGAAAGTGGAGGAACATGATAGTAGGCGACCTGATCGCACGGTGAGCCATCTAACGCTATACTTTCGCATCATGCGCTCATCCTGTCGACCTCTTTTACAAGGGAACGTGGCAATTCATGTCGGCAAATCTACTGCAGAACCCTGACAAGATGCACACTCTCACGGATGATCTCGAGTCTTTCCTACGTGTCGTAGGATGGACGACTCTGCGTTACGTCCCTGCCATTGATTCTTACAGACCGCTGCACCGCGGCAAGGATATGGCGATGTTTGACGAGCATGATAGAGAGGAAGGATGTAGCGACCGAGGTGGAGCAGAAAAAGCTCGGTCATTCATGGCACAGGATTATCCGTCATCAACCTTCCGACCAAAGCGCGAGACCCCACCCGTCGGTCTTCTTAGGCAGCTGAGTTCCCCCTTCAAATCGCTATATGCTGTAGAGCCTCCAACTACCCATGATCCAAAGAAGGTCGAACTCCCGAAAAGTGCATACGAGGAACGTCTCGAGGAATTGTTAAAAGACATCCGTCGCGTCGATGTTGAACAGCTGCAGTCTTCCACCTGGTTCACCGATACGATGAAGATGGCTTTGGACGAGCAAGAATGGCCTACAGACGACGAGGCCGATGAAAAGCTACACATCCATTTCCCTGGTATGACGACACGTCAGGAAGAAAATAGGACTAGTCAACTCCAGTACACGCAGTCTCTGGGAGCAGTCAAAGGCATTGCGGACTCGGAGTAGCTCGAAACGTGTGGCGAGTCCAACACCCGAACTTAGTGCGAAACGTCGTCGTGGTACGCCTGCTTCGTCTAGAACCGGGATTTAATTGTTTTTGCCATGGTTATTTTATTGCGTGTTATGAAGGAGGTGTTGGAGAACATCCCGTCTGTTACAATACTTAGCTTCGTACAGTACACTTTACTACGTTTCCTTTTATGGACACCGCTCGTATATTTACGCGTCGCGTCGCGCTCCTGCTTTCCTCCAGTCTCATACCACTCGACTGGAGTATTCATTATACTTGTCTAGCCTTTCCTCTGCACGCCTGGTTCGAACAGGAGGAATTCTTTCACTCTGTACTCTATACCCACGATATCTTCGATCTCGAGTTCTCCTCGACACGACACACTATTACAGCTACAAACACATATAATTCAGAGGTCCCAGCAACACATCCTCTATTTCCTGCTATCACACTGTAGAAAGCCCTTGTCCTAACTTCTCATCAGAACCTTCCGAGAACTACAGATTACTCTTGCGGACCCACCCGGGTGGGGGCCAACGAAGAAGGCCAGCTCAGCCCTTCAAGTTCTGTTCCCGGAATGTCACCTGCCTTCCGTCTTCGACCGTCTCAATCCCATACGTATCGAGTGAACTGCAGCCTGAACCACGGCGCAGACACGTATATCACACATGAGTGCATTTGAGGAGACGATGTCATCCCCACCGTTGATACTTTTGGAATCCCGTCGGCTTATGGTTAGGGTTGTAAAACGCAAGAAGAACCTTTGCTTGGTAATTCACCCGTCCTAATACCACCCACCACAGCGTGAACGAGTGAAATATGAGGCGAACGAAATGATAACTTCATATTTTCCCGAGATAACTTACGTCGCTTCCTTTAACGCGGCATAGTCTCATCGTCTCGCATCGATCCACCTCATAGCCTACTCACTTCTCCACCAGATCTAGTTTCGAGTCCGTGTGTCTCAGATTCCTGCAGCTTTTCGCCTCTAGAATTAGCGACAAAAGCCTACACGTCCGCAGAGCGAATCTGCCTCCTTGTTGCGTCCGCCATAGTTCGGCCACTTCCCACCACAAACTCTCTCCATCGTTATTATTGTTGCGCAGTATATGTAAAGTTCCCTTCGGCTTACATTCAATGCATTCCAGAGTGACAAACTGATCTGGCCAGTCTCAAATGGAATCCGTGTGCCGAAGGATCTGGCGTTTGACGAGTAGCGAGATCTCATACGGCGCGATTATCCTGTTGGCACTACCAGGGCATGGTATCGTAACATTGTCATGAATCGATCAGAAACTGCTGCCCCGAGGGTGGTACGTAGCCTAAATAGTCGACGATCGAGGCCAAGAACGTCCTATTTGGATGATGCACAACGGTGCCTCACACGAATGCACTGGGAGACACCTTTCAAGCAAGGGAATGCAGATATCCTAAGTACTTGATCGATAGCTCCAACGACAATCAAGTACGTACGATCCAGAAGGTCCGACCTACAAGGCCTACCGAATGACATAACAAGCGCGAGTGCGACATGTCATGGATCATGTGTGCGCCAGCAGACTTAGGTCCGCCTGGGGACGTCATGGCTGAGCTGAAGCGCGCGTCCAGAAGGGGATCCATGCAGGTTGGCTTGCTTTTTCCTGGAACGCGTTAGACTGACGAATACATATGCGAGGTGAAGTTCAAGTTGTACCTAGACAACGGGCATCTCAGGCTTCTTTCCCAAAGGAGGCCAGAGGGTGGTTGCCTTGTGTCGCAGTAGAATGGGATAGATGCGGCATACAGGCATCATTGCGGGCAGTTCAACCGATCACAGCGGTTAAGTTCGCAGGGACGTGACGCATGGTGATCCACATCGAATCAATGTTCACTAGCACACGCTGATCAGGTCGCACTAGGGATACTATGCACTTTATCCGAAGTAAGAGTTGGTCCATCCGAACCTCGAGTACCCAGTATAGAGACCAGGGGATTGGACTCAGACTCTGTGCAGGGGGGTAGGTCTGTCATTGAACAAGAGGGCCCGGTGTAGTAGGTTCTTTACCCATCATCATGTAATTCATTTGTAAGTAATTATCGAGCGCACTGCCATAAGTGCATGCGTTATGAATCTGGTCCTGCTTGGCGTGTACTAAGGCAACGTACTACTGACTCGGCGGACACTTGGATTCGGGCAGCGATGTACTTCGTCGAAATGACTCCGAACTGGGCTCATCGTGAAGTCCGACGAAGAGGGACAGTACAAATTCATATTCGACGTGCGTATTCTCTCCTGGTGGTTCCATGCGAGGTTGACTGGTGTGTAGGTGGACGGAAACGGATGGTCAGGTCGATTCAGACGACTGATTACGAGCAACGCGCTCATCTTTAAAGTGACCATCTACCCTGAATGGTGCGCATATATGCAGCTTTTCTGACCTGACTTGACGATAAGTGTAAGTACACCTCGCGCATTGCACCTTGGGTGCACTACGTCCCGATCCAAGTGTCCTACGCAGATCTGCCCGAAGAGGAGTGGGAGTACTCGAAAGTCTCTGTAGATCAAACTTTACAAACACCTACAAATACATGTCATCTTTTGATCCACCACTCATCCCAGACATTCTGCGCTTGCATGCACTCCATCCCGTAGACGGTGACGTCTCTTACCGCGAGTCTCCTGCCAATGTCTCTGTCCCCGACTCCGACCCCTCTCATATGCCCTCCTCTGCTTTCGGCGACACTCCTTTCATGAATGCGAGGTCTTGAACCAATTTCTATTCCTCATGGAACCTAGAGTATCCCGTTCGCGACATATCGACACCATTGCCGTTGGAATACATTCTTCGCCACGTGTTTTGCGGCGCTTACTACCCCTCGGAGGACGACTACACCGTAGCAAATGCGCATACCCTCGCTCGTGCAGTACATGCTGCTGCTTGCGCTTATAATGAGCACATAGACGACGCACACAATCCTTATTGGCTTCACGTCATCAAGATGCTGGAAAAATTTGCAAACCACCATGAAGCTTACCCGCTCCGTGAAGCTGGATCGGACGGAGCAGTGGTAGTTGGATCACGACAACATCATCTCGCAATTTGGTGGAATGCAATCTAGAGGTACGTCTAAAGGTTCGATATAAATATGTGTTCTGAGGAGCCATAAATATGCTGGTTTTCACTGCCCCGCGTGATGATCAGCCGTACGGCGTCGTATTTTTGAAGCAGGATGACTGCACCCTGTGCGAGTTGCTCTGTCCATCTCAGTACCAAGTGGAAGGGGGGACATACTCACAACCTGAGCTAGCTATCGAGATCCCCAACAACTTCTCGTCTGAACTGGCAGATCTCCTCTCTCAACTGAGCACAGAGCTGCTTTCCGACATGTGATGTGATGTGGGTTCTCGTCGAGCCCAAGTGCGTTACCAAACGTTACGGTTACAGATGAACATTCTGAGTGGTCCCGCTCATATCTGTGGTTTCTTGTTAGGGTTGCCATCCAATCGTTTCTTGCTCGTTCTCCTCTCGGAGATGGTGTCTACAAAGCATTCATGTTGTTTTTCGTGTGCAACCTCTCAGACTATTCAATCAGAACCAGCCCTCCCGGCATTCTGCTTCATTCGATGTCAGCCAAAATCCTCCGACGCTTCAGGAAGCTCGGGCCTTCTGTCCCATATTGGCTGTGCAACACGGTATCACACACTTGTGCCAGTCTCTCATGTACTCTCGATAAGAGATGGGAGGAGGCACGGGCTGCCCAACGCGCATTCGAGCCATCCTCAATCTGGGATTTTTTCAGCCTGGCTCTCGCGGAAGACATCCAGCTTTCCCTCCCTTGTATTCACGAGTACATCTCGAAGAAATTCGCAACTCGTGTCGTTGGTCTTCGGAATACACCTTTCCTCCCCAACAGCCGCCTCTGAGGCACTCTGCGACTTTTTGTCTCACCCCGAAAACTTCCCGTCTCATCCAGACGATTTTTTGGATCACATCCCCGTTATGCTTTATGACATCCAGTGGGCTGTTAGCGACGATATGGATGACTGGGTTGCCCACGTCACAGATGTCGACGATGCATGCGAACAGCTTGAATACCTGGTACATCAATATCAATCGTTTGCATGGGACACGTACGGTTACGGAAAGGACCTCCCCTCCCACTCCGATCGTCTCTCTGGCTCCATTATGCTTTTGAGGATCATCGGACTTTGGGTTGCTCTCGACGAGCTCGTTGTCAGGGAGATCCCCATTCTTGCCTACTATCTCTCCAGAAATACTCATAGATCTCCTTTCTGGATTCCTCCTTCACGACGATGCTACGAGCATCCACCGTCTTAGCCGCGTGTATGCCAGTGCCTCTCTTCTCGGCATACTCAAGCGCACCTCGGTTGGTCAGTGTTCTCGAGCGAATTCACTCAAGACAGTTTCCCTTGCCGTTATTACGATAGCTCCCCGCCCCTCCAGCGTATTAAAGCTCGCATTGAAGATACGCTACCTGCTGATCTGGTGCACGCGAAGATTATTGTAATTTGAACTGCAATGCCCGATGTCCCCTGACACGTGGCATTCTATCACTTGTTGGATAGCTTTCGAGAAACCGCACGATAACTGGCAGACAGCAAGAGACACACGAATTCGTGATATCCCTGCATTGCAACCTCATATGCTAGCCAGCTATAGGCGCATCGTCTCCCTATATCCACGATATTCTACTTCACGGACATGGGACAGATCGTGCTACCCTTACGAAGGGTGCATTCTGCCACGCCCTAAACATGCGTACCAGCTTCCCAGTGGACGATATGGAGACTCAGGGTTGCAGAAGTACGTTGACGACACTGTACATACGTCCAACGAGGTTCTGGCTGCGCAGGCAAGTTGCGATCCCAACCTTTCCTTGCACGAATTTATCTCCTTCGGACACTTACGGAGTGGAGGTTCACTCCAGTGGTTCAATATTTTGCGGGAGTCGCGGAGTAGAACTCTTGACTTTCGTCGGCGAGAGGTGTCCTTGCTCTTGGCGCAATATTCTGCTCAAGTCGGTCCGCTGGACAGTACCGGGGTGTTGTTGTGGCATCAGGAACTTCAAGAGCCTTCCTTCTGCCACGCGCTCCTAGAAGAGCTTGAGCGCTTATTTACTGACGTCGACGTGGGCTCATTGGATGGACCGGCGATGGCTGTCATTTCGTTACTCGCTGGTATTTTTGCCTCGAGATCCCTTGTAGACGTCATGGAGCGAGCCGTTGGACTTCTTTGGAAGGTGCGCGGGAAGACGTTTCACTGGATGCAAGAACTGCTATACAGCGCAAGGAACGCCCCCGCGAACCAAGAAAGTCTCGAGCTTTTGCGAGACATGGCTGTGGTTTTCCGAAGCACGTTCAGTGTCGGCGTGTCTACAAGTCGTGAGCGACTACATTCTGTCCAGGACATCGAAATTGCTCTTTCCTGTGCCATGCTTATCCGGTTGATCGTTCTTCCTACCAATTCAGGTACGTCTAATACATGATTCACCTTTGACATCATTAACCTCAACATGTCAGGCGTCAGTACATTCTCGAGAGTGCTCTTGAACAGAGATCGTCGTCTTTCTCTCGTTCTTGAGGAGAGTTTAAGGGACGCTATCCAAGCGGATACCACAGATCTTGGTGTTGATCGTGCCATTCAACTGGTTTGGCCTGATTATCGACCAAGCACCCGCCGATGGGAGCCATTGCTGTCACCAAATGCCCATTGGCTGATATGTGAAACTGCCATACGAATCCGGGCTGGGTTTAGGACTTCGCAAGTGCTCTATGTCAACCTGCTCGATGGATCGCTTTTGGTGGATGGGAAACAGATGGGAAACCAGTCATCGGGCGATGTAACAAGCAACTCGGAAGTACCGCGGACTCTTTTGTTATGTATGTGTCTATTACGGTTTCCGCCATGTTATGAGTAGCTCAACACGTCGCGCAGCGGGATTTGATGGTCGTTCCCTCGAATCTCCCAGATATGGACTTTGTCACGATGACCGTCATTCATAGTAAGCACCGTGTAGGTGGTCTGAGCCCATCCTATGGGTTTGAGTATTTAACATCTTCAGGTACACTTTGCAGTCCGGGACGACGACGACGACGCACCTGGTTCCCATCCCTGCAAGAGAGTTGTAATTCGTGCCCAAAATCAGACACGAACGATATCTTTGAGCTCCTTCCTCCCGAAATTTTTCAGGAAGACCTTCCGACATCACTTATCGAAGGTCATATCCATTGGTTGAATCTGTCTACGTTTGTCATCGAGATACGACCCATCGAGGAACCATGGAAGCAGTCGCCGGACAACTGGACGATTAATCTCCGACAATCTCGCGCGGTAAAAGGCGGGGAATTCCTTGTGGACATGCATAGCCTGACCTGGAAAATGGTTTCGAACTGTTTCCGATGCCTCGACAGTCCCAAAAATCTCATGATCACCGCTTTCTCGACTGTTTCCACACAATCTGACTCTCCTCCATTGCTACGGTTGTCCATCTCCTTGCCTCGTTACTGTTTGTCATTCTTCGTCAATGAGGTTG
Organism: Porphyrellus cyaneotinctus; assembly: GCA_038091315.1. NCBI lineage: Eukaryota > Fungi > Basidiomycota > Agaricomycetes > Boletales > Boletaceae > Porphyrellus > Porphyrellus cyaneotinctus. The sequence continues at coordinate 8,539 of JBBPOF010000542.1, read as the reverse complement.
GACACCTCGAGTCCGTCGACCTGAAGAACATGGTATACGATGAGGATCAATGCATTGGAACGCTATTCGGCCTTGTTCATCGGCTTGTTCTGCGCTCGAAATGCCAGCTCGAGGCCAACGTCGTTCCTAGATGTGTCATCATACCCCATACTGCTCATCCAGGGCGAGACGTCGAGAACATCTTAAACTGGCCCGAAGCCATCGGTCCTGTCCGTTACCATACGTATCAAGTGGACACCGAGCTGGGATGCATGAAAGGGGCTGTCAGCTTGGAGAGCAGGCTGGACCTTGCTCTTATGCATGCTCTCACTGTCGGAGGATTTAGACCTGATTCATTGACGGGCAGAACAGGTATCGAAGAAGCATTGTCTCTCGTATGGTTGGCTGGTAGTCGAAAGGATAGTAGTGGCTGGTGTTTTGACTCGCGCAGTCCTCAAATCCGCTTCGCGTCCGCCAAGATCCGGGGTGCCACAGGAGATCATTCCCCTGATGGCATCCATGCTCTACTATAAGAGGTGTATCTGTTTCCACCGAAATCGCTCCAAGTATAACACTCACCAGAGAAGATCCCTTGGATCTGCTATTTTGTGAACGGCCTGTGCCTCAGCACCGGGCACGCGAAAGACTTCCCGATTATCCTATCAGTGGACATTACCATCTTCCTTGTCTCCCTTCTACTGATATCAGACCACTGCGTCAACTGTTCTCCTCGCTCCGGACAGATGAAACGGCACCTGTATTTCAAACCCAATACATCTCTCGACTCCATAGCAGTGCCCACGATTTCCAGATGAATTCCATTGGTGGCTGTCACCAAGGGAAGCCGAGTATCAAGACGCTCCGTGAACACCACGTGCAGTGTAGGGTCGCCTATACAGAAAGTCTCGACATGATCAAGACAGTCCTCAGCCCAAAAACGGATTTCGAGCAGATTCTAGACCAATGTGGTCAGTGGCCGCGTGTGACGCCGTTTACCCTTTTTCGGCGTCTTGCATTCACTTCGCCCTTCTCACTCCCGGACGATTGGAAGGAATGTCTGATCTCGCTCGCTTTACTTGCACTCGACGTTCAGCGCGCACGAAGATTACGATTACTTCGGTTCTCCATGGATAATCTCGAAGAAGAGTTGACTAAAGAGTTGGAGAATGAGGCGTGCGATGGATGGGATCCCGCCGAGCACCCAGATTGGCTGTCAATTCAGGTACGTCCTGTGACGCGTACTGCTGTGCTCGTCATCACTGACTTTCTATCTTAGCTACAAGGCGACTTCCTCATTCGCCGTGTCCAGGCCGACGCCGCAAATGAAATGATATCTCCTCGCTCGGGCAAGAACGCTGTGATGCAAGTGAACATGGGTGAAGGAAAGACCTCTGTGATCATCCCTATATGTGCGGCTGCGCTTGCAGACAGCGACAGACTGGTCCGCATCGTAGTACCAAAAGCGTTGGTATCACAGACCACTCAGATCTTGACAGATCGCCTCTGCGGGTTGGTCAATAAGCCGATATATCGTCTTTCCTTCACCCGCAAGGACACGAATGAAGCAGGCGCAGACTTTGATAACATCAAAAACTTGTATATGCTTGCTCTCGAATGGGATCAGGACAAGGCCCACTCCAGTCATTCAAAGATGGGGCTTCGAGCACGTTCTGAATGTGCTGACAGGCTCACTGTGGAAATCGGTGAGCACCGCCATAATGATGTCTCGGTCCTGGTCTCGCGCTAATTGACGGCCTGGGAATAGTTAACCGGAAATACAATCATTTCAACCCTCCTTGGAGGTTTGGACCAGTTGCATCGCAAGCCAGACGTGCCCAAGACACCGCCAGATATTGATTGGACGGAGCTCCCGACGACATGTTCTGTCGCTCAAGTCGGCATGCGTAGAGAGGGTGCTACTTGACAATGGGATCAGCACGGAGTCGACTGCAAGTGATCGAAAACAGGACTCGGACTATCTCCCCTATACCCGAGCGGCTCGGCTCGAAAGGGCACGGCGGGGGCAACCGACCTTAGGACACGCACGCAAAAGCAGGTGGTGTCGGTGCCGATGTGGTGTCAGTGCCGCGCCATGCTCACCGTGGTAGTCGCACCGCTGCGTCGTTGTCATTGAGGGGTAGGCAGTGACGGCGGTAGTCGAGAGGAATGCGGGAAAGGCTGATGGGCGGCGGGCGCGCCGCACATACTCGAACAAACCACGTGCACAATGAAGTACTTACGGGCCAGGTACCAAGCACACCATGACGATGAGTTGGCGCCACCACCACCACCGCGATGACAGTGCAGGGCTCCATTTCTACGATATGCAGCAGCCCGTCACGTCCATATTGATGTAGTAGGCAAAAATTCCAATACAATGTTTTTTATTCTACAGTCGACATCCTCATAATGCATAGAGTTTGGGATGGTCCCGTCGTGGGGCCAGCGAAAACTACGAAAAATTGCATGATGCATATTGCATTGATAGATAGAAGCAAACATGCATTGTGATGGAGCAGTGCAGTAGGCTTGACCGGCATGTCTCTCAAGGCCATCCCGGATGCCGAGGGATCGGAGGAGGCACCAAATGCCATTGACCGTCTTGAACATAAATGAACTTACATCAACTATCTGATCATATCCATACCCGGATTCGCCGCCATCACGCTATCCATCCTGATGGTCCGCGCACCACAGGTCGCGAGTAAATGAGCGCTCGTTTTTTTGTCTATGATGGCAGGCGTGTCCCTCTTTCTTTACAGCATGGTGACCACAGAGGTGAGTCACGTCGGTTTCAACCTGCTGGAGTACTTTTTCCAGTGCCTTTTCTGTTCAGTGGTGAATAATGCATCTCCTTTATCTCGCTGCCGACTGAAACGATTGCCACAACTCGTTGGATGGAGGCATTCCCTCTTGCAGTACGGGGAACTGCGACCGGTCTGGCCGCGCGTTCTTCGGCAACCTGTTTGGGATTTGTAGTTCATTGATCGTTTCGCAACTGTTCAGCACTACGAATGGGAGTGACGCCGTATTGTACCTGGCCGGCAGTGGCCTCTTGTCAAGTACACTTGTGCTATCATGTCTGCCAACCGGAGACATGGTGGCACCACGATAAGCGGTATGGATGTAACAATTCGTCGATGCGGTTATGACACACTTGAATGCCACTTGTACCTGATGATGCGAAGGCTCGAGCGGGACTCAAGATCCGTATTATGCTGTGTCCTCAGATTCCACAGTTGCAGGAGGAGGAAGCGCGGCTAATGGAAATAGTCAACACTCTCAAATCACGCAACCTGATTTTTGACCCAAGACCCTGCAAGACCTCGTAGACCTCCCAAGGAAAAGGAGATTAGGCAGGGTCCTTCGACGGAACTGAACCAGAGTGATGAAGCGATCCCAGCACGAGATGGCAGTGGCAAACGGAGAGGTTATTGAGGTTGAAACAGACGCCGATAATATTCCCGAACTATCAATATCGCGTGCGGAAACCACGTCGATGTGTCGGCTGCTCGAGCGCGTTAAGCCGCATGGTGACATTAAGGAGGTACTTGCACTGTCTTGTCTGCATCGTTTTCGTGCAAAGCTTCAAGGAAATTTTTGAGGCTAAGCAGACAACGTTAGATAGTTACATCAAGTAGAGCAGGCAGTATTTCACCGACGACGAGCCGTTCTCCATGCCCATTTGGTTGTCGCAAGATGAGGTCACCGTGGGAATAAATATGATCTTGCATATTCCTCGTAATGCATAACGTCCTTGGTGGTCCCGACGTAAAGGAAATCAATGGGTTGCCGGTGTACGTTCAGGCTTGGCGCAAGAAGACCGGCCAATTGGACAATTGGGACAATAAGACCATCAGACTAAGATGATCCTTTCTGAGAAAAAATGAAGGGGCGTGGTTACATCACCCTAAATTTTATTGGAATGCGAGGCTAATTGTCGCCAGATCGTGTAGGATACGTGAGAGTTATACAGTACTTATTTGCCACTACTTAGCACTTGCACACGCTTGATCACACATCGCCTCAGCGAACAAAATCAATTTGGAGTAAATTAAGATGCAAATGACAGGAAGAAAAATGCTGTCATAGTCATCAGGTTTTCCTGGACATCATCGACGGCGTTGATGTTGCTGTTCCGGCTTCATCGTCGTCTCATTGCCATCGGGAGGTAGCAGCAGGCTGGGCGGGCAACAGTATTGTCACCATTTTTGATCGGCGCTGTCGTCGTTTCCGTCGTGTGGCGGTATCAGTGTCGCTGTTCTTGTTGTCGTCGTGATGGTGCTGTTGCAAATGTTGCACCGGGGCTAAGATAGGTAAACGGACTGTGTGTGAAGGGAGCAGTGGCGCTCAAAATGACGATGTGGAGGTGGGAGATGAGCGCAGTGGTGCTCGAAATGATGGTGTTGTGATGGGTGATGAGCGTTCGGGCTCGAAAGGATAAAATTGAGGTGGGAGACCAGCGATCAGCATCGAAAGGACGGGAGACGAGCGGTGGTGCTCGAAGCAAAACGGAGGGGGAGGGTGGCGGGTGGTTGGGCTCAAACCGACACAACTGAAGTTGGAGGCGAGGGGACAGGTTTGAAACGATGTAGTGGATGTGGGAGACGAGCAGTTGGGCTCGAAATGATACGGAGAGTGAGGAGAGTAAGCAATCGGGCTCGAAATGACACGGTGGAGGTGGAAGGTGAGCGACTGAGCTCAACAAACCGCGTTGGAGGTCCGGGACGAGAAGTGGCACTTGAAACGACATGAAAAAGGGGAGACGAGTGGTGGCACCCGAAATGACACAGTGGGGGAGGTCAGCGAGTGATCCGGCTCGAAAGGACAGAGGGGAGAATGACGAGTGGTGGCACTTGAAAAGACATGGAAGGGGAGGACAGCGAGCCATCGAGCTTAAAACGACAAAGCGAGGGTAGAAGGCAAGCGGACGAGTTCGACGCACCGCACGTAGTGGAAGCGTGGTATTGACGCCGCGGTTCAACTGCCATGCGTCGTCGTTGTTCCAATATTCAAAACGTTCAAGTCTCTGTGGTGTCACTGTCGTTATCCATGTCACGGCGGAATTGGAGTTGTTGGGCCATCGTGTCGATGGAGCCTCAACGGTGTGGCACGTAGGTTCACCACCTACCTGATTGCACGTGACTAAAAGATCCCAGCAGTGGTTCGCACGGACGGAGCTCGGTGGGCATGGCCTGCTGCATTTTGTAACAAGACAGTCAGCACAGTGTTGAATCAATGATGTACAAGTGGTATGAAGCATCTGCCGCCACGTTCATCTTCCTCAGGGACGTCGAGTCTACGTCGACCTTCGGCAAACTTATAGAGAGCCTCTGGATGACGCGACCGTAGACCTCCCAGGAGCTTCTTTTACCAAAGGTCATCCTGTTCTACACTCGGGACTGGAAGCCGTACCTTGGTGACACTCGTTCGAATCACAAAGAGTCGCCCGAGATCATGCAAGAACTCACAGATGCTCTTAAGATCGCCCGCGAAACCATCGCCACATTCAGCCCAGACCATCTGAGCGTCCAGGAGAAGAAGCTTCGACTATCTTCAACGCGCAACGCGACGGTGGAAGAGGACATTGCATATTTCTAACTGATGGATACGTCCGTACCTCCCGAATGAGCCGAGTATCTCGAATAGGTCAGTTGGACCCCACGAGTCTTCGGCGGACCTACAAGTATCCTCTACATCGACTCTCCTCAAGTAACGTGATCGAGCAGCTGTTTATGCACAAACGACACCACCTCCGAATCGCAAGGACGATCCGCCACCTCGACAGACCAACACCGCATCATGAAATGCGATTGGTCATCTGTGACGAGAGCGGTCCAAAGACGACGTTGTGGAAGCTCCCCCCTGGATAGCGCCTCCATCACTCGTTCATCGTCGATCAAACCACATGATTCCAGCGAGCGAATAAATATCGCTTTGCACCACTGGAAAGATTGTGGGTGTATTCTTGCATTCGTTCGAGACTGCGCGACAATCCAATAGTTCTGGAGCTGTCCAGCGGAGGGTTGCTTTTGCTTTGTATGTAAACGCCAACGAGGTGTCTTCCATCTCGGCCAGGACCGCTGATAAACCGAAATCAGCGATACATGCTCTTCCACTATCATAGACAAGAGCATTTGGCTGTAATCTTCACGGAGTCTGCGAAAATAGTCAAAGCAACCTAGCGTACATCAGAGATATTGCCGTGTACAATAAACTCGGCATGCACTGGAATGAACAGGACGTGTCATCGACCAAGTAGCGATAATTAGAACAAGTACTCGCGATACCGTAGTCCTAAAGCGACATCATCAGCAAAACAGCACATAGAACGTCACCGCTTGACGACTTTCTTGCGGGCCATTATGTACTAGCTGAGCTGCTAGCCAGATTGAGCACCTCGACCTGACCGTACAAAGGCTAATTAAATTTTTGAACTCAGTTGAGCGCTTTTTGACTCGGCTACGGTTGGTAGATGATAACTAATCTGTAGTGCTCGCATTCAGATATTATGGCCCTGGTTATAATCAAGGCGCCTGCTCACTAAACAAAATTTCAATGGTGTTGTCGCGTCGTCGTTGCGGCGATCGAGAAGTACCATTCTCGATTCACGGATAGACAATAGCGGGAAGATCCCCATAACCAGCTGTTGTCCAGAGTAATTTTTGTGGTCGAGCTCCAAACAGAGTGTGATGTCCCGACGAAGGCGCTGTGAAGTGTTAATCCTAGGTGCAGGCGATCGTTTTATTCCGCGCACCCTCAGCTCGGATGGAACACTTCCAGGCGCCATATAAATTTTGATTGCTTTGATTGCGACCTAAGTTGTTGTCTGAGTACATAACTTCGCAAAGCTAAATAGAGAACGTAACTCGTAACTAGTAATTCATACGGTGCATAACCCCATAGATATCACTGTGTGTATCACCAGAGACCACATTCCTCTCGCCTGGGATAATCCTTCGAGTGAGTTGGGTAGGGTCGGACCGACTGCGGTTACAATTGAGACACGAGTGAGTAAACTTGGATGTATAACACAGAACTTTCCTTGAAAAAACTCTTACTCGCTTGCGTTCATTTCTCTCCCTGACGTCGCTGGACTTTACGGGGGACTAAAACGTCACGTTGTCAGTCCTTCACAATCACATCCTGAGCTGTAATTTACCGTAAGACTACGGGACGAAGGAGACTCCATTGACTTCATGTCGGTGTGCGCACTGCTACTTCCTCGGGTGGAGGACTGGGAAAAACCATCGGGAATCAATGAGTCTATGGGAAGGAGATGAGCCTACACTGGGAGTTCGCGGAGAATCGATCTATCCAAGGAGACATCAGTCGACTAGTTAATCTTATGTGTCGCGCACCGTGCCACCTGGCTTTCTGCTCCGTACGTTCAAGATATCGCGACCATACGAAGTTTGGATTCGGGGAGAAGTAACCCCGGAGCGTCCTTCAGACCAACTGGCAGGTATTTTTATCACTTGCGATAAGATGAATTGCGAGCGCATGATATGGTGGGAAGAAAATCACAACTCTGGGAACACGCAAGTCGCTATGGCCAAGTGTTAAATCGAGATCCCTGGAAGGCTTTCCCCAGGGTTATTGACGTGGAGAGGGCAATGATGCCAGCCTCGTCATTGTGCATGAATACCGTTTGCAGCAAGGGCATGAAGCATACCTAAAACGTAAATGAGTGGCGGATGAACGACTCGGTGAGCTTACCGAAGCCCAAGCCATTCAAACCCTCGCGGATGTAGTTGAGCGCTGTCGCCGCTGCATCTGGGTGAGGAGGGTTGTTGGAGGCAACTCATAATGACAACTTTCTCACGAACTATACACATGACCAATAAATCACGTGTTCAACCCAATTGCATACAAACAAACCAATGCTGCTCTTTCTTTGCGCCTTGCCGACTACTGATGGTGGGTCTTCACGGCTCCGTCCACTCTGCCGGATGCTTGCATGTACTTGCAGGTGGCATGAGTGACCGTGTTCGATCATCGACGGCGTGTCCTCGCGACCCCGTTCCTCACTTCCCGTTACTGACGGCAGTCTTCACGACCCCGTCCACTCTGCCGGATGCTTGCATGTGCTTGCAGGCCGCTCGAGCGACCGTGTTCGGTTATTGACGGCGTGTCTTCGTGACCCCGCGTGTTCACTTCGTCCGCTGCCATACGGTGCGTCTCTACGATCCCGTCCATGCTTCCAGGTAGCTCGAACAACCATGCTCGGTTGTTGACGGCGCATCCTCGCGACCCCGTTTGCTCACTCCGTCTGCCGCTGTGTGATAAGTATGTACCACCCATCAACTGGCGCACTACCAGCCCATTCTTGGCACGTGTGCGTTTTCATTGTGTCCACAATGAGACTGTTCTTTGCACGCGGGGATCTTCAAGATCCCGCCCCTTCTGCCCGGTGCTTGTCCGTACGCGGGCAGCTCAAGCAACCGTGATTGGTATTTGACAGCGTGTCTTGGCTACCCTGTGCATATTGACACGAGCGAAGCCCAATATAACCCTGTCTGTATCAATCTGCTGCATGCTTGATTCTCGCCCCAGCACC
>JBBPOF010000541.1:0-21517 GCA_038091315.1 Porphyrellus cyaneotinctus | reverse complement strand
GGGACGCTGCGGCGTACTGTACATCGCCGACAAGACGCTGGCCCGATTTCTTCGTCGCATCTAGGAAGAATGAGATTTACAACAAGGCCTCCGAGGACACGAGGCTAAAGATACCTGGGATAGAATTAATGCCAACGTCAATGACAACCGCGCCAGGTTTAATCCATGAGCCTTTGACGAACTCTGCTTGCCCGATAGCAACGACAAGAACATCGGCTTGCTTCACCTGAGTGGGAGTTATGGTAAAAAGTACCCACGGAGGGGAAAGGAAGCACTCACGAACTGTTCGAGATTCTTGGTGCGGCTGTGACACTGGGTAACCGTTGCGTCCTTATTCCTCAAGAGAGCAGAGACTGGATTTCCGACGATATCACTTCGACCGAGCACGACGACATTGGCACCAGCGACTGGGACATTTGTGGAGTCGAGAAGACGGATGACTGCTGCAGGAGTGCAGGGAGCAAACAGAGGGGAAGCCGCGCGGGAAGAAAGGAGACCGATATTATACGCGTGGAACCTGATAGGAGAGATAAGCGCGTGACCGAAACTGACGAGGAGGGAAGTCATACCCGTCCACATCTTTATCTGGGGAAATGGACTCGGTGATTGTGCGGACGCCATCAGCATCAACGTGGGGACCCAAGGGAAGCTGGACAAGAATGCCGCTTATAGCATCGTCATCGTTGAGTCGTTTCACGACGGCGACGATCTCCTTGATGGTGGCGGCCTCGGGTAGGGTGACGTGTTGAAACTGGATGCCGACCTCCTCCGCGGCCTTGGCTTTCATGCGGACGTAGACGGTGGAGTCTGGGCGCTCTCCAGCTTGGACGACGGCGAGCTGGGGCTGGAAACGGGGAAACTGCTGCTTGAAGGCAGCGATCCTGTCCGCGACGGACTGACGGATCGACCTAGGACGAGGTGAGTGAGACGTGACGGGGAGAGAGGAAAGGTGTACTTTGCGATGAGGGTGCCGTCGATGACACGGGCCTGGGAGGGGGAAGACATGGTGATGGTTCGAAAGAAGGTGCGACCAACAGCCAACATGTCCTGTTCCAGGGTCATTTTATATATAAATTCACGCGACGCGTCCATTCTCTGTTAACCCAATTTTGGTTATACTTGCACATGATCACGTGTAGATAACGAAAAATGGAAATTTACGGAAAAGAAGAAAAAACAAAAATTGCAACCCGTTACTTTGTGAAGCAAGACGATGAGCGGGACATTGGCCAGGCGCGTCTTCGCTGCATCCACCGCAGTCCTCTCCTCCAGGTCCATCCGCCCTTCACGACCATTCCCATTCCCTTCCCGGTCCTACTCAGAGCAGAAATCACAGCCAGAGGACGCTGCGGAGGAGCCCCTACCAGAGCCAGAGGTCTCGGTCGAGTCCCAGGTGCTAGAAAACCTCAAGAAAAAAGAGGCAGAGGTTCACGATCTTACCGTCAGTTGATCCCCTTCCTCCCCTGACGCTCACTCATCTCGTCTTCGCAGAATCGACTACGGTACCTCCAGGCCGACTTCCTCAACCTCCAACGCAACGCTGCCCGTGAAAAGGAGCAGCAACGCGACTTTGCCATCACCCGTTTCGCAGGCGACCTCCTCGAAACCGTCGACGTCCTCGCCCTTGCCCTCAAATCCGTCCCCACCGCTGCCCTCCATCCCGAATCATCCCCCTCCGACACGCCGTCCTCCCCCGATGTCACCCTCAAGTCCGCGCAGGAATACCTCACGGAGCTACACCAAGGTGTAGAAATGACCCACCGTCTTCTTCTCTCCACGTTGTTCAAGTACCACGTCAAATCGTTTGATCCCACGAGAGAAAAGTTTGACCCCAATCGACATGAGGCCCTCTACCAGGTACCCATACCGGGAAAAGAACCTGGGACCGTCCACGAGTGTCAAAAGATGGGCTACATGATCAAGGATCGCCTCTTGCGCGCTGCTCAAGTCGGTGTCGTCCAGGGCGCATCGTGACACCCTCTTCTTGCTGCTCGCAGGTCACGCGGACGTCCAGAGCAGTGGACACTTGGGTATGCTACCACTCTAGACATGGGGTAGAGCCGAATGGGATATACGCATTATCACGATAGACCTAATCTAGCACGCTTAATTCAACGAATCTCTACTCCAAATCGATCTCGCACGCTCGACGTCACCTGCGTGTGTAGCGTGTTCGTCTCGTCGTTCGTCAACGATCTAGGCCAGGTTAGCACGAGCATCTGAATAGGAACGGATACCGGACCTATCCATCGAACGGTAATTTATTCGGTAGCAAACGCTTTTTCGAGACGTCTTTGGATGTATAAAGCTGTCCGTCTGTCGTATGTCAGGCCAACGCGCGAAAGAGACGTTTAAGATACCCTGACCATCTTGACGTCTTCCACGATATCGCCCGCCACGTCTCTCACAAGATCGCAAAAATCATTGTCGTGGAGATGCATGTTTTCTGGTAGCCAGATGCTGACATCCTTGAAGCAGACTGGGTACTTCGAATATGGTCTGAACATCGTGATTTCACCTTGCTTGAACTGCGTGAGGAACCGGGAATCATGTGACCAGAACAGGCGAATATCAGGGATGGAGTAGAGAATCATGGCAATACGCTCGAGACCGAGACCGAATGCCCACCCGAGTTTGTTTTGAACATCTGCAGATGCGTCAGGTCGCTGAGTGGGTGTCGACGAGAAAGTACTTGCTCGCGTTGACCAACGTGGGCTGATAGATGACGCCGCACCCGAGAATCTCGAGCCACTTTCCACGAAAAAAGACCTCTACCTCGAAACTTGGCGTCGTCCATGGAAAGGTGGCCTCGATCCATCTGACCCTGAGCGGGTTTCGAGGCGTCGCACCGACGTGTTCACCAAAGAGACCTAGTATAAGGCTGTTGAGGGAGAGTTTGAGGTTTTGCGCGATGAGCTCGGTGTGTTTTGGGTCGTGTGCTGGTTGGCAAGGATTTGTGGGTGAGAGGTCCGGCACGTCCTCGATGACGATGTTAGCGCGCTGGAGGCGTGCCTGCAACATCGCATTTTCCTCTTCGATCTCCTTCATGCCATTCGGGTCGGCAGACACGATGCGCGCGCCCTCGGTCTGGTGGAAGACAGGGTAGTGCGAGCCGTCGATCTCGTCGCGTCGATAGACGTCGGCGGTGAGGAGCCACTTCGTCTCTCCCTTTTCAAAGACCTCGACTTCGTGGGCAGAGGTGTGAGTGCGGAGCATGAGGTTTTTGTTGACGTAGTAGCTGTCGGTGACGGACCGGCCGGGATGGTCTTGCGGGAAGGAGAGGAGGTCAAAGTTTTGGTGCGGAGTGACGAGCGGGGAGAAGGAGGAGAGGTGGGCGTAGGAGGGGAAGTGGGCCTCGACCAGGGCGCGGAGGGTGCTGAGGGGGTGCGCGGGTTGCGTGTGCAGCCTGAGGGGGATCTTGGAGAGGATGGTAGGGGACACGTTGGTCATGTCGTCGGTGGGGTACTCGCATCCGAGGACGCGCACGGTCGCGGGGCGCGTCGCTGTGGCATACGAACTGCACGCACGAAGGACGGCGGGAACGCGCATCTCGACGACGACGACGTCGAGCGCTTTTGTTGTGGCATGTTTGTGTAGGTCAGGCGGACGAAAGAGTGTATCACGTGAGGGGTGACTCTGTCTGGGTTATGTCTTTCAAGCACGCAACGCAGGTATCGTCCATCCCGCTCCCCGCCGTCCCTGCCTCTGACTGCGACAGCCATCATCCGCGCCTAGGCGCAAGGCGGTCTCGAAGCGCCCCCTTGTCCACTCTGATGACGACGACGACGCCCTCGTCGCCTCCACCACTCAGCGAACGAAGCGCCCCCGCACCACCGACACTGACGCATCCCTCTCTGTCGCTACCACCCCAGATGACGACGACGACATGGATATAGACATCGACACTCTTCGCGACTCAGCGCAGCGCTCCCTCAGTGCCGCCGATGATAGTCGCTTCCTCCCAGACGACCCTCCGACGGATTCCCCGCTCCGCGTGGACACGTCTAAGAAGCGCAAGAAGCCCACTATGGCCAAGAAAAAGTCCCAAGTACTCTATTCAGACGAGGACGCGCGCGACAGCCACCATCCAGTGGACGACGTACTCAGTGATCTCGCCTCACCCTTGTCCGAGGTGTCCGACGACGGCTTTGAGCTTGACATGCCCCCTAAGCGTGGCGCATCCAAAGCGAAAGCCAGCGCCGCCAAGACCAAGGCAGGCAAAGCAAAGCAGGGGCAGCTCAAAGATGCCAAGGTAAAGGGTTCCAAGGACAAGGAAAAGGACAGAGAAATTATTATGAAAGACGAGCGCAAGCAAGCCGTCCCCCCTACCACAACACCCCGAGCGTCGAGCGCTGCAGCCCAAAGCCAACCTTCTGACCTGTTTTCCAACGAAGACCTCGCACCCTCCTCCGCCGTGGATCCCGTGGCGGATGCATCGCAGCCCGCAAAGGACCCACTCGGTCAGACTATCCCAAAGAAGAGGAAACTTCCCCAGATCAAGAAAAACAAGGCAACGACGGGCATGTCGACCCCCACGACGACGACACAGAAAGCGGTACCCACGCCTGCCCAAGAACCAGCAAAGCCCTCGTTGCCAGCTTCGGAACAACGAAAACAGGCATTGACAGGCGTGCGGGATGTAGATTTGGCCGATTCCAAAGTCTATGCGGAGTTATTCAAGGGTGTAAGTGACGATTCTCGATGCATCTTGTAGCTTATCTCGTTCGTCAGGCCGGTGGAAATACACCCAAGTCTGGTTTGAAAAACGCGGAAGAGCGGCGGAAAGAATTGGACAAGATGAGAGACGAGGCAAGAGCCAGGCGCGCCGAGGAAATGGTGAGCTTCCCGAGTAGATTGATATGGATGATTCTGACCGGCCTTGTGCAGAAATTTACGTTTGATCTGCAGGCACAAGCAGACAAGATTGCACGTTTTGAGCAACGGTTGCGTGCAGAGAGCAGTACCGTGCTCCACCCGAATTTCCTTGCTGCAAAATTCAGAGACGAATGGGAAACGGAGAGGCGCGCGAGACGAGCGACGTCCAAAGAGGAGGGAGAGGCATGACGAGTTGGTCGTTTATTGTCGCTGCTGTTTCTGATGTACTGTACTGATGATCTAATACGCCATGCCGCTCTCCGATGGGCTCAACGACTCAGTCGCGGTGGAAGATAGACGAACTATTTGATCGACACACGTATCAAACCACTTGTTGTCGGCCTTTTTCCTGGACGGTGAAGAGGACGGGGCAGCGTCGACGGTGAGTGCGCGGAGCTGGTTTGTGAGTTGGTCGGTGGGATGGAGGAAGACGGGCAATTGTGATTTGAGAATGGTGGCGATGTTTGCGAGTTCGAGGATCCGTGTGCGAATGTAGGGTGGGTCGTGTGGTGTGTAGAGGGCGGACACGAGATCGTCGGAAGTGGAGAGGAGGAGATTGGATTGTAGGAGAAGGGCATCGAACGCAGAGATTGGTGCAGAGGAGGGGTGTGCGAGGAGATCGAGAAAGATACGCTTGTGGAGTAGGGTGGTGAGGCGGAGGAGCTGATGGACCTGGGAAGAATGCTCAAGATGGTGATGTGCTGAAGTGGACAGAGTACGATACATTGTTTGCGCAGGCAAGCTCGTGCTCGTCCATCCTTGTCGAGTGACCGAGGCCGATGTCGTCCCAACCGTCGTTGATGTCGTCCTTGGGGTGGTTGGATTGAGCGTCCTTGATCATGCTGGCGATTTCTTGGAGGCTGTCCTCGAGGGCTTCTCTGTCTAATTTCCAAGCGCGATACACGGCTGTCTGGTTGTCCTTTGGGATGCCAGAGGGGCTACGCGCGTTCGTGATGAGGTCGTGGAGGGCGGCAGTTCTGACGAGGTATTCTTCGCCGGTGGGGGCGAGTTGTGGGCCTCGGGCGGCGTTGTTGAGGAATGTGTGTACGAGTGCACGGAGGGCATCGATGATTTCCCTGGCGCGCGATCTGACGTCCCTGACGAGGGTGGCGCCGTGGACGCTGTCGTGGAGTAGACGTGTGCAATGGGCGAGAGCAGGAGGATGGTTGGCGAGATCGTCGAGGAGGGGTATGACTGCAGCGTAGGAGGGCGATGTGGGTTTGAGGGCGAGGGCGAGTTTGGTGGTGATGTCGTAGATGAGTGCGAGGAGGGCGTCGAGGTCGGCGAGTACGATCTGGAGTGTACCAAAGTCGTCGTCGTCGTTGTCTGTGAATCCGATGGCAGCGAGTGCGTCCGTGCAGGACTGGGAAACGAACGAGAAGGTGTTGTGTCGTTGCATGAGGGTGTTGATTACGTCATCTTGTCCCTTTTGCCTTGTGAACCCCATGTTCAAGGTCGGCTTTGCCTGCGTCCGTTTGAGAGGGTGTCCGTCTAGATCTCCTCTCTTCAGACCATGTCACCCCCGACCCACTCTCCGTCGTACCACCACCTTCTTTCCCTGGTACAACACAACCAGACCCTCCCTCGACACCGCTGCAGAGATCGCCGCACTCGAAGCACGCGTCAACGCACATCCAAACGACCTCCAAAATCAGCTCGCGTTCTTCAATGCCCTCATTGCAACCCGCACAAAGCACGGTTACGACACCCTCATCGACCGCTGGGAACATACATCCGAACGCGTAAATATCTCCCCTTCTCTCCTTTCCATCCCGCTCACCGTCCTCCAGAACCCCACCTCGCCCCTCCTGCGCTCAGACGACGCCTTTGAACTCTATCTTGATGCGCTCGCCAGCTCAGGTCGCCAGCCTTCCATAGACGCCGCTGTTCGCAAGCGACAGTCCATCCTCGACGCCATCCCTCCCTTTTCTCCGTCCTCTGATACCACACCTGCCAACCAGACCACGCCACCCGGTCCTACTTCCCCTCCTCCCCAGTCTCGCAGCGAGAAAATAGCCGCAGAACTCCTCGCTAGGCGCGCCAATGCCGACTCTTCCATCACACACGACCAACCACCCCCCAATCCCGGAATCGCAAACCTCGCAGCCGCCCTTAGCAAGGGCGCAGGCGTCAACGGTAACCCCATCCATGTCACCCTCAGCGAACGTGAGCACCCCAATGTCGATCCGCGACCCGTCATTCATCCTTTTCATAGCTAAAGGCTCCGTCACCATCCGCATCGTTCGTTTCGTCGTGCTGGCCGGTCTAAGTGGCTTCTGTACGTCCTCTTCGCTCTCCCCCCTGCCCTCCCTAATACCCCCCCAGTCATGCTCGTCGTCCTCTCTGTCCTTTTGGAAAACTCGGGCCTCCTCAAGGCCGGTGGGCGCACCACAGAATTTGAGCCTCTCCAGCAAAAGCCCGTCAAGTTCAGCGATGTCCACGGCATCGACGAAGTCAAGCAGGCTCGTCCTTTCTCTTCTTCACTACTCTATCTGACTCTGCCCCAGGAGCTCGCAGATGTCGTCACCTTTCTCAAGGATCCTACTGCATTTGCTTCTCTGGGTGGAAAACTCCCAAAGGGCATCCTTTTGACAGGTCCACCCGGAACCGGAAAGACAATGCTCGCTAGGGCAATCGCTGGAGAGGCTGGCGTGCCATTCTTCTTCTCTTCTGGCTCCGAGTTCGAGGAAATGTTTGTCGGGGTAGGCGCAAAGCGTGTTCGCGACCTCTTTGCAGCCGCCCGCAAGAAGCAACCTGCCATCATCTTCATCGATGAATTAGATGCCGTCGGCGGTAAACGTTCTCAGCGTGACCAGCATTACATGAAGCAAACTCTCAATCAGCTGCTCGTCGAAATGGACGGCTTCCTGCAAACTGAGGGCGTCATCGTCATCGCTGCAACAAACTTTCCCCAGAGTTTGGATCCGTTGGTGTTTCCGATGTCTCGTGCACAAGCATACTCTCACCTCTCGCTTGCCTAGTGCGCTCACACGTCCCGGTCGTTTCGATCGTCACATCGCTGTACCTCTTCCGGACATCCGTGGTAGACTTCAACTGTTCAGCCACTTTATGAAGGACGTTATTGCCAGCAATGGTGCGTCTCTTTTTATCCTTGCCCCGGTCTCTCTCATTCTTTAGCCGTCGACCCCATGATCTTGGCTCGGGGCACGCCTGGGTTCTCTGGTGCCGAGTTGCAGAACATGGTCAAGTGGGTGGTACTCGTCTGCGTTCGAAAATGGACACTCACTGCTCGTCTAGCTTGGCTGCCATCCAGGCTGCAAAGGAAGGCTGCAAAGAAGTCTCGCTGAAGCACTTTGAGTGGGCAAAGGTGAGCTTGTTCTCACCACCAAGTAGATGGCTTACCGCGAGTCAGGACCGCATTGTCATGGGTGCTGAGCGCAGGAGCGCTTATATCGACGAAAAGAATAAATTACTCACGGCTTATCACGAGGTGCGTTGATAGCGACCAGTGAAGACGTACCGTGCTCGAATTTGCACAGGGAGGTCATGCCCTGACGGCACTCTACACTGAAGGTGCGATGCCTCTGCACAAGGTTACTTGCGTCCCCCGTGGTCACGCACTCGGTGTCGTGCGTCGCTATGCTGGAGACGGCCGCATGTATCTCATAGTCCCGACTTGACAGACCTCTCAGTTGCCTGAAGGTGACATGTTTTCCATCTCCCAAAGCGAGTACAAGGCGATGATCGACGTGTGTATGGGTGGTCGGGTTGCAGAGACATTGAGTACGTTTTGTTTCTCATTCACCGCCTCGCCGTTGACGATGGATGCCTCGATATCAGTCTATGGTGAAGGTGGCCTCACAAGCGGATGTTCTTCTGACCTTCAAAAAGCGACCCACACAGCAACGCAAATGGTCAAGGTGAGGATATTCGTGTGCCGTCGCAGGGCTACCGAGTGACGTGGCGTGGCACAGAACTTTGGCTTCTCTGGCAGAGTGGGACCAGTGTTTTACAGCGACCAAAACGGACCTGTCAGCCCTCAAACGAGCGAGAGAATCGACTCTGAAATCCTAAGGTGAGTACCGGGAAGGAAGAGGTTCACAAGCGACGACTCGTTTGGTTGCAGTTTACTCCAGCAAGGCGAGCACCGGGTGACGAAGCTGTTGCAGGAGAAGAAAGAGGAGCTGGATCGGGTACGTGACTTGCAGCACCGCGCCATGGTGTGTCCTGATGGTCTGTAGCTGGCGCGTGCGTTGGTGGAACATGAGACGCTGAGTGCGGATGAAGTGAGAAGGGTGATCAAGGGGGAGCCCATACGAGATTTGGAGGAGAAGTTGTCGGAGGAGCGGATTCCCGATGGGGATGCATAGAGGTATATTATATTATGTTCCATTAAAGGCAATCATGATTCCCATGATGAAAAAATAAAATAAAATGCGCGACGAGAACGGGGTTGTGTTTTCTCCTACCTCCGCCGACGAGAGGCAAGTAGAATTTCGATGACACAATATTTCTAAAAAGATGACGCCCCGCGAGAGTTGCAGGATGTGTCATCGTGTCCTCGAGTTTGTCAATCACGCCGAATGCACCCACATCACCTTCGTCGGCGACGTCTTCATCGATTGCCACAACAAAAATTGCGTCCACAGCGTCGCTCATCTCTCCAATTGCAACCCTTGCAAATGTCGTCGCTATTACGAGTGCGCCGCATCTCCCCCTTTTGATCCCCTCTGATCATCATCACCATCAGGCAACCAGAGCGCCGCATCACACAACAAGTCAGTCGCCCCGTTGCTCGATTTAGACCCTCCCTGATCGCGCTACACATGCAGCTCCCTGGAAAATGCTCAAAGTGCCCCCAATGACGCCCTCCTAGACCTAGCACTCCTTATTTGTACATACACACGAAGCCACCACGTTCCACCTCTTCACAATGTAATATTAAGTATAGCTAAACGTGGAAAGATCGTCCCGTCCCATCACGATGATCACCGGTGGTAGTCACTCCATGTCTACGTCCATCAACATCCCATCGTCTATCCCTCCATCTCCATACTCGTCCTCGTCCATGTCGTCAGCCCCTCGCTGATTCGCTTGTTGCTCCACCAACAACGCTTGCGCCTTCTGCTTCGCTTGCGCCTTTTCAATGTCCTCCAGCGTCCACAGAGACACCCCCGTCTGGTTCTCATTCGGGTTCTGCGAAATCGTGCGCATGAACAACTTGGACAACGTGACCGCCATGTCCGTAGACAGGTTCGAAGCGACTTCGGTGATGTACTGATTGATCCACCGAGGCAGCTTTGCGCGCTTATCTGCTCGTGCAAATCGCTCCATGGAACTCGGCCATCAAATTATCAACTTATGACGTCATCTCTCTCACCTTGTCAGCGAAAACCATCAGTCCCCAGTCCGTCTTACCACGAAGCACGCGTCCAACACATTGCGCCGCATTTCGCATTGCGTCGAACCCGAGGAACTCAGATTCTCGTATCCGGTACGCATCTCGAAGGTACTCGAGACGCGCTTTCAGAATTCGACTTTCCGTGTATTGATAGGGCACCCTGGGCATCATCCAGTTCTCAGAATCATGTCGGATTCGCAAAAATACGTACCCAAACATGATCACAGCACGTCCATAGTTGTGATCGAAATCGATCCCTTCCGATACCTTCCCTCGCGCCACAGACAAGAGTACCGCGCCTCTTCCATTATCGCACGCCTGCGATAACCTTGTGCATATTTCTAGACGAGACAGGTCCAACATGGCTTACCCGTCGATAGTTCTCGAGTGCTATGCTAGTTTCATTCGCGTCCGGCGTTTCGACGAAAATTAGCTTGTTCTTCCATACCTCGTTCAAAATCCCCTGGAAAACCTAACATCAGAACTTGCGCACCGGTGCCGAGCCAACATACCATATCATTCCATGCTGCCACGATGGACTCCATGTAAAGATAGCTAGGAAAGAAGGCGACGATGCCGTCCGGGACGATTTTACTGTACTCAACGAGGATGCTCCCAAAATTCCTGACGACGGCTGGATCATTCCGGACCTCGAAACGCGAGCTTATGGCGACTTGGTCGCTACCCCGAGTGATGACCTACATAGGAGCTATCGAGTAGTCGTTCCTCAACATGATGAATCACTTGCCAGCGGCAGGAAAGCGTTCCGCGTCAGCGTCATTGGATATGTCTCCTGAACAACCGGCGTGAACTGCAACATTTTGGGATACATGTCCAACGGTGAAATCGTCCCAGAAGTGATGACAACGCTACTAAAGTGCTCAAACACTGGCTTGATAGCAAGAGAAGGATCAAGGCACCTGTCTCAAATTCAGAAGACAGGAAAGATAACTAACCAAAGCACTGACGTGAAGTGGAATACGGGGTTTGGTACAGTTGCGTTGTCAGTCTCGAACGGTTCAAGAATGAGTAAAAACCCTGAGGGTTCAATGGTGTTGCAGTACGACTACAATGTCAAGACAAGTAGGCTTACCTTTCTCGTATGTCGCCACTAGAGTGGCAAAGGACGCAACTTTCTGCAATGCGGAATGTTCGTCCAGCCGATTTAGTTCTAGCGTCCGAATCAACGATTGCAATCGTTCGGCACAGAACCTACAACAAGGTATAAGTGGTAGGCATCGTCCACTTCGAGGTCACTCACCGTAATGGTCGCCGTTCAATATAGGTGATATCTTTAAGATGTTGTAGGAAAGAAAGTGGCGTCTCCGCGACGACATGTAGGACACGCATACGAGTCTGTTCGGATGTCAACGCGACTGCATGGGCAATTGTAGTTCATGCGGACCTTGAGGTATTCAACAAAGCGTTTGAGAAACGCGACGAAATGCTCCGCTTTTCTGATGTTTCCAGGTATCGCCTCTTTGAGTAGATCATCAGGGAGGACTGAAAGGCGTGTTAGTTGCATGGGAGAGAACGCTCGGCTCTATCAATACCGGGGTTTGCCATGAAAGCGTCTTCAGAGTTAGCGTCCGCTGCCGCTTCTTGTAGACCTTCAACCAGCTTCGCATACTCGTCCTGAAGTTTGGCAGCGTCAGTTTTTTTGATCCTAAAGAATTATCAGTACCGTGGACAATAGCAAACATGATCCTCACTCGTCGATTTTTTCACCGAGTTTCGTCACACTCCGTGCTGCCGAGTCCAGCATGGGCCGCGTGAGGTCGATGCTGAGAGATTCTATGCACACGTTATCTGGCACGGGGCTGAGCCAGCTAACAAAGATGGCCGTCAAAGCCTCTACCCACCGATGTTGTGCGCTTCGTCAAACACGACAATGGCATCTTTCGACAGCTCTTTTGACACTTGCTCAGCAACTTTGGGATCGATCAAATAATGGAAGGAATATATGATCACATCGACAAAGGGCATCTGGTCGAATAACCGTCGATGTCGGTCAACCTTTCGAGGGGAGCGAAACTCACCATTCTTCGTACGGTAAAGTAAGGACATGTACCATTGTCTCGACCATGTTGGAGTATGTCCGCAAGAGTCCATATGCCAGGTGAAATGAGGGTTCCGGGTTCGCAGTTCCCTAGGTTCTGCCGAAATATCTAGTTCTAGCTTGAGATCAAAAGAAGATAGGTACCTCGTGCCAATCGCAAAGCTCCACCGACCCAGGGTTCGCACGGCCTTTCTCGCATACCGCAGAGTTGGTCAAGTCACGACACCGCGCATCGACGACTTTGCCCTTCTTCTCCTTGGAAACCTGGGAAGAAAATGTGGCTAAGGAAGGATATCACGACAAAGCATATCCAAGTCCCACACACACCTCTGGATGTATGCATAAGTTTTTCCGACTCGTCAAGCCAAGACCCATAAAGTTCTCTTCCTTCTCCCTCTGTTCTGGCGTTTCGGCACACGATATTCGGTACTTCACCAGCCTTTTCAACTCGGAGAGGGCCTTTTCGATTTCTGGAACGGTACGCGAGCAGTATATAAGTTTCCGTTTGGTTGCGTGGAACTGGAGGCAAGAGATAAGTACTCGCAACATGGTATCACAAAGTATCGATGTACTTGTTGATAAGATACAATCAGGGATAGGAGTGAGACGGTTTTCCCTGTCCCAGAAGGCATTTCTAGGACACAGTGCCCCTGAATGGTCATCAATTGGATACGTTTTACAACGTAACCAGCAGCGCACCGTAGCATCAAGTGTTCGCTTGAGATCACACATGTACGCATATTGTTCTGAGAGAGTGGTTAGCTCAAATCTATTAAATTGTAGGGCGAACCTACCAGGATAAATCCGGTCGTAAGGAAAGATGATCTGAGCAAAGTGCACGTGAGTACATGACCTCTTTCAATTCGAAGGAAGCAACACGTACCGGTAGATCGTCAATAAAAAACTTCATCTTTCAGACGAGAATGGGTTGTCGGCCAAGCTCAAGCTGTACGAGTTGTGTAGGCTGTGCCAATCACGTGATCTAAAACTGGTTTGGAGGTTTACCGCAAGTTGTCACCCCTACTTTCGGTTCATTGCAAGAGCAAGGTACGTAAATTTAGCATCATATTCGTACGTGTCGTGTCCAGAATATATATCCAGTACATGGTAGGAAGTTCGGAAAACCCGCATTCAATTGTCAAATGTTGGACGGTTCGCAGGTGAGAAAACTGGTCATTACATGATCGAATTTCAGTTAGACGCAATATGTTGAGTAGCTGTTCTCAAGACTTGTTGGATGCCATCATTCCCGATACTGCAAATCGGGTTGAGCGGCAAATTCTAGAAGCTCTAATTGCGAAAAAGACGTACTTGCTATAACCATCATTAGGAGAGATTCCCGTCGTGTCACTACTTGGAGAAGACCCAGTTGTATGCGGATTGTGAGAGATGCCGGTGACTCCAGGGGAAATTGTCGTGCCAGTTTCAGCCTTCAAACTGGTTTGGCCCCACTATTACACCAGTGTGATTCAGCATACAAATTACAGCAGTCAGCAGGTTACACCAACCTGGTACTCAACAATTCCGCCTAAGCCTGCGGTGATTCCAGCTAAGTTCATTTCGACAATGAGCTGCTTAGGTCCAATATAACATAGGTGAACGTACTATTTAACCATGTCGAGTACGCGTTTATCTGTTGTTGGTTAGTCACACCATAGTTAGACGCTATGAATATGTAATCATTACATGGTTTCTAATCAGCTTTCGAGGCTACGCACAGGAACCAGAAGCATGTGGTGCAGTGGTCATATTGAAGGGCACGAAGTCTGCCGCATTTGCCTGCGTAACCAAGCCGAAGCCTGTAAGCGCCGAAGGTTTTCTGGCACTGGTCGGGTCTCGTCAGACCCAAACATCACGCAGACAAGCAGTAGACTTACACGGCTGCCGACTGCGCTTGCCTGGTGATCCAGTCGTTACCCATATTCACTGTGTTTGTGAAAGGGTCCAAGTTTGGATCGATGGGACCATATGATTGCTGATCGGGGAAGAGGGTGAAAGAGCTGAAACCAATGTTAGGAATGTTCGTAATATCTTGACTGTCAACACCATAAGACCCGTCGTAAATCGAGCCGATACCTTGCGTTTCTCGTCTGGTAACTGTACAATAGCTTAGTGATTAGAGACTTTGGGCAGTCACAAAGCTTACCCGTGGACACCCATCGCCCTCTGATACGGATTCCATCCTTTTTGAGGGTCCCGGCAGTTTTAGCAGCCTCTCGGTTGCGCCGCCTGGATTCGGCGCGCTCACGGATTATTTGTTTTGTGGTCACCGGAACAGCCTTGGAGCGTTTCCTTTTCCCGGGTGTGGGGGATGCCGATGGTGCGGGAGCAGGGGAATACAACTTAGGGCAGTCAGTGCACATAAAGCCCGATGTTCTATCGCGGGTGCAAGCATTGATTACCGCTCCTATCAGACTTGGAAGCAGCCACACTCACCCAGCGGAGATGAGGTGGTTAGGATCAATGGAACGAATATGCGCCGCCACAGTAGCATGCCACCGTGTAATGGTCTCGGTCGTACAGCTCGCGCTTGCGGAGATTGTGGAATTACATCTGCAATCCCAATGGGTCAGCGAGAGGGGAAACCATTGTGAATGGAAGTAGAAGACCTCGGATCATTCGCAAGCTCCCAACTGAAAACAGCCGGACTATTGACATATCGAGAAACGACTTGAGT
Organism: Porphyrellus cyaneotinctus; assembly: GCA_038091315.1. Lineage (NCBI taxonomy): Eukaryota > Fungi > Basidiomycota > Agaricomycetes > Boletales > Boletaceae > Porphyrellus > Porphyrellus cyaneotinctus. Next base: position 6,544 of record JBBPOF010000541.1, on the reverse strand, counting down.
CGTGAAATTCAGGAAAGCGTTCAGAATGGAAGGATTCGTGTAGAACTGATCGTGAGTCTCTTGACCAAATTGGCGAACATACAGATCCATGCCACCTGTGTTGTCATGACAAACGGCGGCTTGAGGAACAAAAATAACACCGACCATAGTCGTTGGACAAGTAATTCCGTGGTAATGAGTTATTAGTGCCGAAAGTGACATCGCGAGGGACAACCGTGCTATTGATGGGCACCAGAGGCAGCGGATACCAGTTGTTAGTGAGTGATAAGATAACGTAAAGTCCAAGTCTCTCGGCCATTTGAACGACGGTGTCAAGCTTCTGGAGACCATTTGGGCCGTCATTGATGGATAGTGTCCCGTTGCGAACAAGTTGGAACCATGTGCCATTTATCGGGATGGTGTCGACATCTGGTTTGCAAGTAAGTGATCTAGACGGAATTCACAAACGAAAAGCTCGCCATTGAATGCCCACAATCGAACGACTTTAATTCCAAGCGCGGAGATATTGCCAAGGGTGTGCCAAATATCGTTGTTCGTGTTTAAGGCGGGTAGCCAGTAGGCATTCGTGCCAATATACCTAAGGTTACTGCAAATTATGATGGTCGGCGATTGGAAGGCCAAGAGTCATTGATGAGGTTCACCTGCCATTCACCGTGAATGATGTGCCATCTGTGCCGACGAAAGGGCTGTGGCGCTGTCTCCTGAGAGTCGACCTTGAAGGAGTCGTCACGGCTGCGAGCACTAGGGGACTCAACAGGAGAATTAGAGGGAGAAAAATCATGACGGGCGTCAATGCACCACCGGGGTAAACACTGGAGGAGACAGAACGGCATCACCGCTTTTATAAAGAAGGTGGGAAGAGGCGGTGTGCCATCACGACGGTCTGCCGTCACGAAACTTGAGGCCCAACGCCACTTCATCCAGGTCCGCGCGTGTTCGCCCGGAGCCATGTTACGAACTTTCTTCCCACTGACTGCCAGTGGCAGGCGCGCAGTTGTTCGACATTCCTTCACTTGTCGCCGTCACCGGTCGCAAGGGAACCATCAGACACCGCAAGCACAGCTCGTCCAGGACCACTTCGTCACCTCTGCGGGCGTCGCCATCAATGTATTCACTCGCGTCGTCAAGTTCTCCCTCCTCGGCGCCCTTGGTCTCGGATTCACAGGTTGGACGATCTTCGAAGCTACTCACTTGTGGGTAGAGTCAGTCGAGCTCGCCCTGAACCTGGATGATGAAACTCGGCGGTGGGAATGGCACCAAGAAGCTGAAAGATGGTCAGGTGGCGAGCACGGCGGAACAGATCCCGCTCTTGGTTTCAGGGCAAGGCATCTTCTACGGGGCTCCTGGATGGCACAAAACTGGGGCGTAGGTTCCACCACATCCTCCGACAATCGGAGCATAGGCACCCTCAATGTCATCGAGGCACGCTTGGATTTCGCCCAAAATTATTTGGAAACGGCCATCAAGATCGCCGAAACTAGGATCGCGTCTGCGAAGTTGCGCCCCCAAACATTTAATGCCCTTCTCCTCCGCCATGGCGTCATATTGGAGCGCATCGGAACCAAGGAAGCATTGTTCGAGGCTCGCTCAAAGTATGAACGCGTCTGGGCTGGCCTCCCAGGCAAAGGGACAGACGCCGCTCGTATCGCTTTAAAACTTGGGGATCTCAATTTCAGACTTGGAGACTCCGAGGACGCGCTTGCTTGGTGGACACGATCGCTTGGTCTGTCACAAGGAAGTCCGCAGACGGAGGATTCTGCCCTCCCTACTATATCTCAACCTGCGCCTTCATCTCCGTCAGCACAACGCACACTCACATCCACACTAGTTTCATTATCCGCCTACTATTCTACGTCTGGTCATTTAAAGGAAGCTCAACAACTACAGGAAACTGCTCTTGCTCTGTTGCGTAGCATCTTCTCTCCCCCGAACATCTCAGATGCTTCACCACCTCAGATGTTGCACTCGTTGTACCTTCTGCATCGCTCTTCCCTCGTTTCCATTCACCTCGCCGAAGTACTTTATGCGCTCCGGTCACCTCGGCAGTCGTCCTTTGGTTACCTGACGAGAGCAGCAGAATCTTCCGAGCGTGTTGCCTTGGCTCTCACTGGTTTGCCGTTCAACCCGCCAGACGCAAAAGGATCGGGTGTTGCTCACGCCCCTGCACCGGACGCCCCAATTCTTCCATTGTTTGCCAAGTCCCATGCTATGCGGAAGCCAGCAACGGGGTTGTTGCGCGACGCACGCCGTACGGCTGCGGAGGCGTGGAACTTGATGGGAATCCTTAACGAGCAAGGCGGTGACGTGAAACGCGCCCTTGCATGCTATGAACGGGCAGTTGGATGGGCTGGAACTGCTTCCGATCAAAGTACGCCGGGTGAGGGGACGCTGGAGGCTGACTGGAAGGTTATGTGGGCCAACTACTCGCGCGCTCGCGAGGCAATTCGAAAGCAGGAGAGTGGTAGTTAAATTGTCACGTGATGGTAGTAGCAAGTTTAGGCTTGTCGTCGTCCTGCGCCGAGGCTACTTGATGTTACTTGCACGCTCTCGTCTTGTACGCCAGTCTTTATCCTTCAGATTCAATTCCACCGTCGCGCGTCCGTTCAACTTTCATATAGGCGTTAGCTGGGCCCCAAAACCTCCAGATCCACAGCTGACGCGCTTTCACGCCGCCTTTGCCGCAGACTCTCAGCTTGGGAAATGGAGGGATGCAATGCTTGTCCATCCGAAGCATTCCCTTCAAAAGGACGCGGGGGAAGATTTCTTCTATCATACCGAGGCACGTCCCATTTGCGTTTATACCGTCCCACCTCTCGCTCACCCTTTGCATAGATGCGCAATGGCTCGGTAGGTAAGCCCACTTTCTTTCCCCCTCCCTTGCTCACCTCAACGTTATGATGTAAAGGGAATCGCATTCGGTGTAGCTGACGGTGTTGGAGGATGGGTCGACTCAGGCGTTGACCCCTCGTTATTTGCTCAAGCCTTGATGTATCACGCCCACAACCACTCGCACGATTCATGGGCAGGGGAGCCAGAGATTGACCCTACCCAGGATCATGAACACCAGGAGGACGTTCGAGGTCGTGAGATCACACCATATGAGTGCCTCGACCTCGCTTACCATCGGGTCCTCCGGGAACAGCTTGTTGAAGCCGGTGGGCTGACGTTTCTACTCGGGCGCCGTACCTATCTTACACTTTTTTTGCTCTCACAGGATCTAGCACAGCTTGTTTGCTAACTTTAAACTCCTCCTCCGGCATTCTTCGCTCGGCAAAGTGAGCAATAATGTCCTGTGTACGACTGCAGGCCACTCAATCGTGCCTTTCAGTTTAGGTGACAGCGGCTTCTTGATCATACGATCTTCTTCTGTGATCTACAAGGAACCGGTCCAAACGCATTATTTTAATTGCCCCTTGTATGTTCCTTGGAACTTGTCCCGCACATGTCGTTGATTTCTGTTCACAAGGCAACTTACAAAGTATCCTGAAAGCATCAGCTTCAATCAATATTATTTAGATCTTCCAAGCGCGGCCGCACAACGTGAAACAAAACTTCGACATGGCGACATAGTCATTGCATACGTTGGTCACCCATACTATTGCGCCTAATGACGCTCACGTCATCTCCAGACGGACGGCCTATCCGACAACGTGTTCCCTGCGGAACTTGTTGCGATATGTTCGCTGATCGCTCGTGCTGGCGGCCCGGAGGGTGAACAAGTGCAATCCATGGCAGATCGTATCGTCCAATACGCCCAGGCGTGCATGCGGGATCAGAAGAGAGCGAGCCCTTTTGAACGTAGGTGGCCTATGTCTTCCCGAATTTACTTGATACGATGTATTGCTCCGTAGGTGAGGCGGCGCGGGAAGGCATGATATATCGTGGCGGGGTATGTCGTTGGCACATTTACTCGAACTTTGGTGCTAATGAGAATGTCATGCAGAAAGTGGACGAGTAAGATAAAGTGTTTAGTGCGCTTCGAGTGGTACTGACATGAAGTCCCAGTGTTACTGTGGTGATGGCTTTGGTCAGTGAGGCCCCGTAACATTTACGCAAGCTAGATATGAAGCCTATGATTTCCCACCTTGCGAACACTGATATCATACCCACATATAAACAGGGCACAGCGACGTAGTCTTCGATAAATCCTTGGTTTCGTTAAGTAATCGAGCAGATCATCCCTCTCTTTTACAGGGCTAGGGTGCTCCAGCTGGTTAAATTGGAAACTATCCGCTATGATACACCAAGCAAACCAAAGTCTAAGGGGGATATACATGTCGACTGAATGATTCTGAATGCCGGCAGATTCAAGTAAAAGATGGGCGGTGACTGTAAAAACGGGTCCAGTCTAAGGTGTTAAACAAAGACGTGGCAGGTCATTAAATGTTCTGGCACAAGGTGCAGTGGAACGTGACGTGGTCCCGGAAGATTGCGGCTGTATGAGATCTCACATGAATGATCAGATCGCCACGTAGAAGAATATGTGAAACTCACGCAGAACTATAAGTGATGCAAGACAGGCCACGACTATAATGTAGACGACCATGTACTTCACAATCTTCCAGAGCAATTAGCGACACATGATTCAGATCACGTGATGCACTCACGATCCATCGGCGCTGCCTCTTCTGCTTTGTAGAGTACAAAGGTGCACGAATCTGCTTGGAAGGTCGCAACCAAACTATCAAGTAGGGTTAAGAGGGTGTCGCACTAGCACTTGATTCCACTTACAGAGCATCGTCGAGTGAAGTTTGTCAATGAAGGGGATAACGAGAGGCACAGTCAAGATGATGAGGAGGATGTGGCTAAGTAAAAAGTCCGAGCTCCACAGAGACATCTCCACGATCTTGACGATAAATTCACGAGCAGGTTGCGACATGGCAGAGGTGCCCAGTCCGCGACCGTACCATTTGCCCGACCACCAAGCGCGGTTCGTTTCATCGTGCTTGAACTCGCGGGAGAGGAAAACGGCGATAAGGATCTTCTGGATCGCACGCTGGATGGCGACAATCGCAACGACACCGAGAACGGCATGCGATGCGTCCCAGAGTTCGAGAAACCACTGATACGAAGTATGAGTTGAGGCGAAGGGAAGGGTGTGGATCACATACGAAAAATTCAAAGAACGCAACAATGCCAACAAGCGCAAGGAAGTGGGCGAGTGCAGCCATAACGGAAGCAAATCTGGCCCATTTCTCGAACATTGGCCCCAAGAACAGTGATACGACGAAGAGTGCGAGCAGGACAGCAGCATTCCAAACCACAGGGCCAATTGCAGCCACTCCAATACGGATAAGGGGACTAGCGTTGGTTTGTCCGTTAGGACTCGGAAAAGACTTGACGAACATGTAAGCAACGATGAAGATGATCGCCAGACAGATCGGCCAGATGACTTCAGAGAAAATGACGGCTCGCCAAGTTGCACGCGGGACGTCGCCAGATAGCTTCTCCGAGGGATGACCGAGCTTCTTCTTCTTATAACCAGTAATCATCGTCCTGGAGAGTCGACAATATCCGTACCAGCTGCTTGCCTTCGTTCTTGAATTTCCTCGAGACATCCATCGCAAGAATTCGCGATAGTCAATGATGAAGTCGGCAAAGGAAAACTGGTGAGGGTTAAAGAGAAATGGAGCGATGCAGAGCGAAAGGACGGAGAACCAGAAGTAGATAAGGTGTGGTATCCAGATGGCAAGCGAGACATAGAGGAGTAAGAGAAGGTTCCTCATTCCCATGTAGATGCTTGGACCCGCGAAACGTGAGTACAGAATGCTAAATGAAATGCGAGTCGTCGCGAACCCACGACCTGTGGCAATATATCGCGCACCACCAAATGCCAAGTTGCTGAGAATGGCCTGAGAATATATCTGGGTAGAAAACACTTCGAATATCGGGGAAAGCGACAAGAAGTGTTTTCCGAGACGCAGCAAGGCCTTTCCGGTTCCACGCTCCACAAGCTCTACAAGGGAAATTCGGTATGGTCACAAAAACAACATGCATCAATCGTACATACCTTGAAGAAAGAGCGGTAAAAAAGCGATGAAGAACACCAAGAAGATGGAGATGATGCATCGCTTAATCCAGTCAAAGACGGGAATTAGGTTATAACAACCCGTTCCTTGCTGACCACCCAGCACGTTGCCTTGCGAGTCTACCTGACAGATCGCCAACTCCTTGTTCAGAGTTCCAATGTACAAAACTGCAAAGAGCGTGAATAGAGAGACATAAATCACACAAGGAACTCACGTGTAACCATGAACACTTGGATGGAGTAGATGACTAGGATGTTATTGATATGGAAGCCAGGGTGACCGTAGTAGAAAGTGAGAAACCGATCGATGGGGAGTTGCGTGCCAAGGTAATAGTACTCCCGACTGAGCATTTGCTCGCCCATACCTGTGCCGATCTTCGTCTGGAAATTTAGGATGGTTCCAAAGCCGAGATCACGGCCCTTGCCACACTGGTAATACTCCGAATGCTTGATTCGTCCACCACGTCCAAAGGCGTTCATACCAGCAAAAATATCTTCGTTGAGGTGAAGTCCCTT
>JBBPOF010000540.1:0-21542 GCA_038091315.1 Porphyrellus cyaneotinctus | reverse complement strand
CGCAGTAGTTCACGAGTACTTATACCGAGCTGCATGTACTTTAGTTCCTCATTCTTGATCTGCGCAATACAACGTTCATTGTACGCTCTCAAGTCTCCCTTGACCTCAGTCCGTTCGACTCGAGGAACCCTTGACCCAGACCCTTGACTTGTCTTCTGTCGTAGCTTTGTTCTATCAAGGACATTGTGTCTCTTCGTGAGTACCTCCCTTGAGACAAACAAAGTACGCTCTACGTACAGTGTACGTTTCGCGTAACAATATAAACTCATAGAGTATAGTGTTGTACTCTAGTTCAAATATTGGCTTGAATACCTCATGAACCTCTGACCTCCTTAATGGATTGACTCCCATCTCCTCCATCATTACCTTTGACTCCTCCGTCATTAACTCTATCCCTCGTCAAATACAAGGACACAGTTTGCACAAGGGCACAGCACTTTGACCTGAGTCACTGAAGCTGCAGTCCCTAACCCCTCCGGTCAAGTCCACTATGACCTCCATTTATGTCTATAGGACGTTTGTCCTCAGACATTCCCATCTGTCCTTGTCCTCTACCTTGTCCCATTGAACTTCATCGTCTACCTTCGGACATCCTCATCTGTCTCCAGACATCATTGTCCATCTCCAGACATCATCATCTGCTTCCGGACTTCGTCCTTCACTTCCAAACTTCATTGTTCACCCTCAGACCTTGTTCCTATTACTGGACTTGGTCAACCCCTAAGCGGACTTGCGCTCTGATGCCAAAACAGAGCATAGGACCTCCATGTAATCATGGTTCTAACAACTTGTATGTAAGTTCTTGTTGAGCTTGTGTCCTCAGATTACTTACTCTTCGAACAGATCACTTGTCATCTATGCTGACTTATTGCTCTGATAATAATAGCCTGCAGTTTGAGGGGGCTTGCTGTTGAAGCAGCAAGGCTTCCTTGCATATCCAATAAAAAAAAGTGGAAACTTCTCACTCCCATCTGCATTTGCAGCAAAGCCTAAAGTAAGCTGAAACTTTTCTTTCTTTTTTCCGCTCATCTGCCACATGGCAAGTCCACAATCAGGAGGTGTCCTATCCTTTAATGTCAATTTTGTCCTGCATTTGATATTTTAATTGATGTATTTTACTCATATGGCAAAAAGGCTTGATTCATCGAAGTTCATGTGGTCCCTGGGAGGGAATGTTGACAAGATTCTCCCCACCCTGATGCGTTCTTGTGCCACTACATCCAAGTCCACTGATCTGGCCTCTCCATGGCACCAATATTCTTTGATGTTGTATGTATGGTAGAAAGAAGGAATCCACCCTTCACCAGCAAGCTGCTCATCTGTAGGAACATTGAGCTGATCTTCGAGCTTCCTCCATTTTTCTCGCAGCATTGGCCCACTGATGGTTTGACCCTTCTGCTCCATGCTTGTGAACCAAAGCACAAGTGCCTCCTCAACATCAGGTTGAGTGACAACCTGTGGTTGTTTACTGGAGAGCGCATTTGGATTTGAGTGGACATGCTCCTCAAGCTTCTTGCAGTCCTTTAGTTTCCAAGACAGTGTTGTCTGAGTGAATTCCAAAGCACCATGGGGACGTGTCTTGAAATGCTCAGCAATGTGACCTTGTGGCACATCTGGGTGCTCATTGATGTAAGCAAATACAGTCAATCAGTCATTCAAAGTAAGATTTTGTCTCTGAGTTGTTGTTTGGGTTGGTTTTTCAGAGGTTGCCACTGATGCCTTTTTGGATCTAGCTCCATTTGGGTTGTGCTGGTAGGGAGGGGATTTGCCCTGTGATTTACGCTTTGAATTTTCCAGGCTGCATGGCATTGGGAGGATTCAGGAACTCCAATATGTTCAATTTTTCTTTCACTGGTTCGGCTGGGCCCAACTCCAACCTCATAAACATCTCCCCACTGCTCTTTCAACCATATGTCATACTGTATAACTCGCCTGAAAGTCTATACATTATACATTATACAATTTACTTACAATTTGCCTGCATACCACGTTGGGAGCCTCCCAAAGTCCATACAATATGAAATTTATACATTTTCACCACATGCATTATGAGAAAGTGTACTGTATCCTGTTTCTTTTGCAATGACTGTTCCATCACATTTGATAGCCTACATAAGCTGAGATACAAGGCAGCACAGGGTGTAGTCTGTGTGAAAGTGAAGCAAGGTGGCACATGGCTTTCTTCTTGCCACCACCTCCTTTACTTAGGCAAATGAGTGTGCTGATCTTTTTTGTTGACACTCCTTCCCTTGCTTCATCACTTCATATTGATTTCACAATTACCTGATGCATGCAATGAGCAACCCACACCTGGAGGTTCAGCCCAACTATGTCCTGCCTGAGTTTACAGACACCAGACTCATTTTCACCATTGAAGGAAAGATAGACCAAGAAGCAGCAGCACTACTAGCTGAGGTTTGGCATTTCAACCATGAGAAAGCATGTGCCTACTGGGACTAGGTAGAAGAAGAGGAACAGAAGGAGTGCCCTAACCATTGCACTAAAGATGAGCTCTTAGTCACGTGATTTGGTTGCCATGGGATTGAGATATAACCATTTCAAAATGATATGTCATTGGGACACTTATTTGACTCTGATGTGATTAATTATTATAATAACATAATGCCCTGATGGATGCTGTGCTTCAACCCTGTCTCATTATGTAACTTACATAACCCTGAGCATTATAAAGGACAGAAATACCACCAAGCTAACCCTACTTTACCATGAAGTCCATTTCTACCTCTGTGTTAGAACCATGATTACATAGAGGTCCTATGTCCTGTTTTGGCATCAGAGCACAAGTCTGCTTAGAGGTTGACCAAGTCTGGTAATAGGAGACAAGGCCCAAAGGTAAATGATGAAGTCCAGAAGTGAATAACAAAGTCCAGAAGTGAATGACAAAGTCTGGAGGTGCGTGAGTGCAAAAGGTCAGAGGTTGGGGTTGGAGATGTACCAGAGATTTATATATGAAGGAATCAGGTCCGAATGACTAACTACATGGAGGTTGGAAGTAAATATCCCCGTGCTGTGATGGAGGTAAGTATGCCTGGAGCTGTGCTACTAAGCAAGACACAGATTTGAAGTTTATTAGCAATGATGAGTGTCATATGAAATGAATAATAGGAACAGAGTTAAAACTGGAGGAAAGTGGAGAACAAGTCCAGAAGGTGAGACAGAAGAAAAGGTCAGAATATGTTCAGAGTCGATTTGGAAGCCTGGAGTTGGACTTAGTGAAAATCTGGGATATGATAGTATTCCCCTCTTAAGCCTGAACCCCTGAAGGCCATAGAGTGATGATGTGACAAGAGTGGGGGTTTGCTTTGGTGTCCAGATTGTGGACATACAGAGTTTGAAGCATCAGAGTCTGAATCTTTTAGCAACATGGTATAAATCTGGGCTTTCTCCTTAACTTCTTCCTTAACCAGGTCTGACATTACCAACATCAAAAAATGGTCTGATGCATGCCTCGTGGAAGATGCAAATGATACCAATGATATCTGGGATGCCAAGGTGAAGGAGCAATGCTGACAAGCAATGGCGAGGAAGGAGACAGAGGAGTGGCAGAAGGTGGAGGAGGCACAGAGGAAGATGGAGGAGGAAGCACGAAAGAAGGTGGAGGAGGAGAGAGCGAGGCAGGCAGCCAAGGAAGAGAGGCAGTGCAAGGTGGCAGAGGAAGAGAAGAGATGCAAGGAGGCCAAAGAGGCGGCCAAGAAATGAGTAAGTGATGTCAAATCACAGTGGGACAGGGCTGACTGTGGAGCAGGCTGCAGAGGTAGCAGCGCAACAATGCACCAACAAAGGCAAGGGGTGGGCAGCACCAGACTGTGTCCAGTGCATCAAGAACAACAACCTTGCATGCAAGCCACGAGAGGAGCCCAAAGCAATGTCCTGCAAAGGATGTTTCATGGTCAAGGCACAGTGCAAACGACCAGGAGAGGAGAAACTGACTGATCTGGTGCAGAAAATGAGGCGATGATGAAATTGAAGAAGTTGTGCCACCATTGAAGAAACAATGGTTGGAGGAGGCAGATCCAAGCCAAAGTAGTAATGGTATGGCAGAGTTGGTGGAGGTGGGCTGCAACATTGTAGCAGTGTTGACAGGAATGCAAGTGGAGATGGCAATGATGAATTGTTGCATCACCTGCCATAATTGTCTGATGATGATGATTGTGTATGCCAAGGAGGAACAGGTGTGGAACATGTGGGGTGGATTGGAGGACAATGCAAGCATGTTGGATGACACAGACATAGGGGAAGAAGCAATGGAACAAATCATTGCAGAGGTGGCAGAGAAGACAGACGAGATGGAGGAAACAGTGAAGGAAGTGAAGGAAACAGAGGAGACTGAGGAGACTGAGAGCAACGCTGAGGTTGAAGCAGAGATGGTAGAGTAGTATACTTGTTTGATGCTCTGCCCTAATAATAACTTGTATAAATGTTTCTCATCATCTAATTGTGAGGTTCGGGTTTGTCCAGGTACCTGTCATATCCCATGTTTTGGGCTCAACCTCATACTCCACCTCCAACGCTTCTGACCCCTTTCTGGGTCACTCCTGTCCACTCTGCCAACCACTATGTTGACTTCTGACACATCCCACTCATCTGCACCTCTGGCACACTCCTGCACCTCCGGGCTTCAATGTGCCCTTTCTGTCTCCCCCAATTATGACTCCCACTTTATGACTCCCATTTACTCATTCTCTGTGACAACCTCATCACTAATCAGTTAACCTGTGTCCCACTTAGAAGCACAGCTCCAGGCATTTGTACATCCATCACAGCTCCAGACATTCATGCATCTGTCACAGCTCCAGACCATTTGTACCTCCATCTCAGCTCTGGCATACTTACCTCCATCCTGTTACAATACAATATATGTGCACCTCTGTTTTCCTTATTTCCTCACGTTTCTCTGCGTTTGCCCTCCCTGGAATACTAACACCAGGTCGAGATGACTTTCTCCTTCTCTTTAACCCAGATGGCTTTAGCGTTATTGCATTACCTTGAATGCACTCCCCATGCTGTTCTTTCTCTCTATTGCCGGTAGGGGACACGCACTTACACTCGGTTTGTCTATCTATGGACAGCCTTCTCCTCTAAGCAGTTCTCTCACACTGCTTACGTTTTCCCTAACAACCATCATGACTCATTCGTGACTCAGTTGTTCTATTGCTTCTATGATGTTCTATGGATTAGGCATCCGCAGTAGCTCACTAAGTACTTATACCGATCTGCCTGTATCTCCTTTCCTCATTCTTGATCTATGCAATACAACGTTCATTGTATGTTCTCAAGTCTCCATTGACTTCAGTCTATCTCGACTGGAGGAACTCTTGACCTTGACCTTGACCTTGACTTGACTCTTGTCGAAGCTTTGTTCTATTGAGGATGTTGTGTCTCTTCGTGAGTACCTCCCTTGAGACAAACAGAGTATGCTCGACATATAGCGTACGTTTCGCATAACAAAAGATCAAGAATCTCCCTCCGTCCCTCCTATCTAGGAGAAGGACTGACCCACCATTGTCACCACAACATCCAGACCTTCTTGTCGAAGGAACCAAGTACCACAGGACTCTGACAATGACGACAAGTTGTTGTACTCTGAAACCACTGTATCCAGAACCTCCCAGGCTGTGACGCCCTTCGTACCCACTGTACCCCCTGTACCCAGAATAACCCCAGCACCCATGTCAAACCCCTCCGAACTCAAAGCCACCCTCCCTGCAGATTTCTCTGGGGAACCCTCTGATGCCATGAGATGGATCAAGGCCATGAAGGCCTACTTCGCCATCAACTCCAGGTTATATTCATCAGATGAAACCCAGGTCATGACCACTCTCAATAAGATGAGCAAGGGACAAGGAGTCTCTTTCTCAGAGATGTGGTATGACAAAATGGCCGATGCCAACACCTCCAGCTCCAATAAAACCTTTGACAAACTTGTACTGGACTTTGAGTCCACCTTCTTTCCCTTTGATATCAAAGCAGTTGCTCGACATGACCTCACCAAGCTGGTCCAGAAATCGTTCAAACTTCCTAATGGAAATATGGATGATGGATTCCAGAAGTACATCACCGACTTCCAAAACCTCGCTGCTAAGGCTGGAATCACCGATCCCATCATGCTCATTGACCAGTTCTCCCTCGGCATCGATCAACAGATTGCCACCATGATTTTGTCCATGGCTGCCATTCCCACCACTTTACCCAAGTGGATTGAACAAGCCAAGGTTTTTCATGTGCAGAAGATGCGCATCGCTACCCTAAGAGGTCGTCACAGAACTCCCTCACTTCTAAACTCTTGTACCACCAGAGACTCTGACACCATGGATGTTGACGCAGTAACCCTGCGGAAACTTACCCCTGCAGAATGCGCTAAGTGTTTCAAAGATGGCCTTTGCTTCCGCTGCAGGAAACCCGGACACAATGCTACCCAATGTCATTCTCAGAGAACCTCTCAACCATCGATTCCTCATCCCCAGAAAGTTCAAAACACAGAAACCACCACGACCAGTGATGTTCCCCTGTCGAACTCTACCATTGCTCCTCTCTCCGCACTGGAACAGTATGTCCAAACCTTGAAGACCCAAGGAAAGGATGAAACCGAAGTCCTTCAAACCTTGAAACTCTGCTACAATGACCCAGTGGAGGAAGTAGCTGTAACCAATCTTGAAGCAGAGGATTTTTAAATCGGGAAGATGTTTTGATGTCCTCTTCCCATGATATCGCCCATGTACTAGTAGCCTTACCAAAACAAAGAACTCTTCGCATTCCTATCAAACTCCGAGCTAGTACAAAAATCGTCGAAACCACCGCTCTCATTGACTGCGGGGCAACCGGGAACTTCATTGACACCGGACTCCTTTGCAAAGCCAACTTCCCCCTCGTTCGCCTTCCCAAACCTACTTTGGCAATAAACGTCGACAGAACCACCAACACAAAAGGAACCATGTGTTGGAAAGCCCATACCTCTTTTCAACACAACTCCTTCTCCGATGATATAGACCTCATGGTACTCAGTCTTGGGAAAAGACAGATCATTCTGGGAATGCCTTGGCTTCGAAAGTGGAATCCCCACATCAACTGGAATACTCATACTCTTGAAATCCCTCGATCACCGTCCCCAACATCTGATGATCCACACATCCCACAAAGATACCTCCTTCGGTGGCTAGGTCTAGAAGCTGATCAAAAGATATCACAATGCCTTCAAAAGCAAGAACTGTGGCACAATGGAGAAGTGATCAACAAGATCACCATCTCTACTCAAATCGCTCAAACTGAGAAACCAACGGAACAACCGGTTCTGGATTGGTGCCAGGACTTTGCTGATGTCTTCTCGGAAAAGATGCATACCAAGTTACCACCCCATAGACCCTTTGATCACACCATTGATCTCCTCTCTATGTTCACCCCAAAGATAGCTAAGATATACCCCTTAAATCCTGCCAAACTTTCTGCTTGCGAGGCATTCGTCAAGGAACATTTAGCAACCAGACGAATCGTTCCCTCCAAATCCCCTCAAGCATCCCTGTTCTTTTTTGTACCCAAAAAAGACGGAACCCTTTGCCCTTGCCAAGATTATCGACACTTGAACCTTCATACCCGATGCTTCAGATATCATTTACCACTCATCCTGGAACTCATTGATGACATGAAAGACGCCAACTTCTTTACCAAATTTGACATCCGGTGGGGATATAACAACATCCCGATTCGAGAAGAGGACCAATGGAAAGCTGCGTTCATCACACCCCTTGGGTTATTCGAACCCACTGTCATGTTTTTCGGATTTTGCAATGCTCCTGCAACCTTTCAATCCTTCATGAATCACATCTTTGCAGACATGATTGCAGAACGTTGGCTCAAGATCTATATGGATGATCTAGGCATCTGCACCCAAGGAACCCTCTCTCTTCACCATGAATGAACATGTCGCATCCTCCTTCACCTACGTGAACACAATTTATCCTTGAAAATCTCCAAATGCACCTTTGATGTCCCAACAATGGAGTATCTTGGAATCGTCATTGGACAAGGCCAGGTCGCAATGGACACCAAGAAACTCAATGCCATCTGTGACTGGAAACCTCCCACTTCTGTCAAAGGAATACAATCCTTCACTGGCTTCATCAATTTCTACCACAAATTCATTCCCAATTTCTCCAATATTGTCGCTCCCCTGAATTTGTTAACCTGGAAAGATGAGCCTTGGGCCTGGACTCCGCTCCAACAGAAAGCATTTGATACCCTCAAGTCCATTTTCTCCTCCGCCCCTGTCCTTCATATCCCCGATGTCTCACAACCCTTTTCGCTCAAGACTGACGCTTCCCTTTTGGCTGCTGGCGCAGTATTCATGCAAGATGATGCCAACGGTGACCCCCATCCCTGTGCTTACTTCTCAAAAACCTTTGCCCCTGCGGAGCGAAACTACGACATCTATGACAGAGAACTCCTTGCCATTATCCTTGCTCTTTCTGAATGGTGACACTACCTTCAAGGAACCAACCATCCGATCACTGTCATCACGGATCACAAAAATCTTTCCTATATCAAGGACCCTCGTAAACTCTCTTGTCGTCAGGCTCGCTGGGCTTTGTTTCTCCAAGATTTTGACATTATCTGGAAGGTGACACCCGGATCCAAGATGGCTCCTGCAGATTCCCTCTCTCGACGCAATCACCTGGATACTACTGCTGATAATGCAGACGCTTCCATTTGCCCTGATCCCATGGTCATCAATGCTCTTGACATCACTCTTGCCCATAAAATCTCTTCTTCCTCTGCCTCTGACCCTCTTGTGTTACACGCCATCGCCAACCTCCAGCAGGGTTCACCATTGTTCCCCCGCTCCACTCTCACTGATTGGACTCTCGACAATGGTCACCTCTATTTCAAGGGTCGTATGTACATACCTCCATCTTCTCATCACTCTGTCGTCTACGCCTTACACTCCTCTCCTTCTACAGGTCATATGGGTCATTTCCACACCAAAGCTGTCGTCGAACGGGACTTCTGGTGGCCTGGATTGTCCTCCTTTGTCAATGCGTTCATCTCTGGTTGTGCTATCTGCCAACAGAACAAGGTTAATACTCACCCAACTCATCCCCCTCTGACTCCAATTGCCTCCACCTCCTCCCTTCCATTCTGACAACTCTCAGTGGATCTCATCACCAATCTTCCCCTCTCCGCCAGCTCTGATTCTCTGATGGTCGTGGTCGACCACGGCCTTACAAAGGGGGTAATTCTATGCCCTTGTACTAAAACCATCGATGCCGCTGGAGTCGCTAAACTATTCTTTGAACATGTTTACAAACGATTCAGGTTATACGACTCTATCATCTCGGATAGAGGCCCTCAATTCGCCTCCGCCTTCGCGCTGGAACTAGCCAGACTCCTCAACTATGATATCTGCCTCTCCACCGCTTATCACCCTCAGACTGATGGCCAGACTGAACGAACTAATCAGGAAATTGAAACTTACCTCCGTATCTTCTGTTCCAACAACCCCCAAAGATGGACAGAGTACATTACCACCGCCAAATTTCATCACAACTCCGCTCCACACAGCTCTACCAAAGCCTCCCCTTTTTCCTTACTTCTTGGATATGAACCCTGGTCATATCCTCCCCTGGGCAAGACTTTTCTTCCCACTCTTGAGAACTGACTTTCCCTACTTGAAGAAGCCCGAAAAAAAGCTCTTGCAGCACATGAAACTGCCAGATGAATCATGACAGAACATTCCACCCAGAAGTTCTCCCCCTGGAAAGTAGGTGATAAAGTTTGGCTAGAAGCTTCTAATCTACACCTCCATTACCTTTCATGGAAACTCGCCCCAAAATGTCATGGACCCTTTGAGATATCTCAGGTCCTATCACTGCTCACTTACCAATTACACCTACTGCCCACATGGAAAATCCATGATGTGTTCCATGCCAACCTCTTATCTTCTTATCGCGAAACTGTCACACATGGTCCCAACTTCTCCCGACCCCCTCCTGACTTAATTGATGCCAAAGAAGAATACGAAGTTGATCGGATCATTAGTCATAGAGGCAACGCCGGAAAACGCTGGTACCTAACTGCATGGAAAGGCTATCCATCTTTGGAAAATACTTGGGAACCTGAAAGCAATCTCCGCCATGTCCCTGAAATACTCAAGGCTTATAAGGAGAGCCATCACTTAAACTAAATCCCCAGGAAGCGGCATCTCTTTGTGAGTACCCCCCTGCAAATGTTCCACTTCTCCATCAAAGCCATCATCTTTGACTCCCCCAAATATGTCTTTCCTATCTTCGTCTCATTCCTCCTCTTCTCTATCCTCATCTCCAAATACCTCCCTGTTGCGTTCTTGTCCTGTTCGTCCATCTTGATTGCCTCTATATTTTATTCTCATTCTTTATGCCGCTATTCTCACCACACCACATATTTGCTGTGCCCTCGAGGATCTCTATCTGTTTGAAGAAGACGTCGTCACCCAGGAGCTCATCAAACTCTTCCATGAGACCCTGACAGTTGAAAGGTACCATCACCTGGCCAACCCTTCTGACCCTCCTTTGGACTTTGGTATCCCCTTACAACTTCATATATCTGCCCTCCCTCGTCGTATTCTCACCATCCTTCATCTATATGGATTCCATTCTTTTGTTGAACAATTACCCACCACCGTGATTTATCCCACGTTCTGACGAATTTACTTATCCATGTCCATGGGAGAACAAGACAGATACATGGAGGCTACTGACTTTCTCCCTCCTCGATCCCTGCCTATCTTACCCATTCCTCCTCCCAGACCCCAAGGGGAAACCTTCATACCTGCCACTCCCGTTCTTGCATCCTGCATCTCTTCTCATCCCTGCTCCCCCATGACCCTGTTGTCTGAAACCTCTACTGCAATCGAACTGTCCACCCCCACCTCTCCTGTTGAACAACCTCTTGCTCCGGTGGCTATTCATTTCCCACATGACTCTGACACTGCTGGCTGACATCTCGATGAAGACGCTTGACGCATCTTCAGGTCCTATTACACTTGAAACACTTCTGGCAATAACATTCTCTCGGCGGCTACTCATGTTCTTCCGAACGTCTTTCCTCCTACCCCCACCAATGCCTCCACTCAGTGTTTTCATTGTCACAGTCTTGGGCACTTGTGAGATGACTGTCCCCAATATGTCTGTCCCAAATGTCATTGTGCCACCCCTGGTCATCTGTCACGTCTGTGTCTCTCCACCCAATGTAGCATTTGCCTTCAATGGGGACATGGATCCCAGTTTTGTCCTGGAGTACCTTGCTCCGCTTGTGCTGCATTCGGGCACCAAGAGGTTGATTGTCCTTTTACAGTCCTTACTCCCGAGCAGGCGGCGACTATCTTCTCTCCTGGAACTCTCCAATGAGAACCCCCTCCTCCTGATGTATAGGGGCAGTATGTTACTTGAGCCTGGGGCTCCAGTATACGAAGGGGGTAATGTTACAATACAATATATGTGCACCTCCGTTTTCCTTATTTCCTCACGTTTCTCTGCATTTGCCCTCCCTGGAATACTAACACCAGGTCAAGATGACTTCTCCTTCTCTTTAACCCAGATGGCTTTAGTGTTATTGCATTACCTTGAATGCACTCCCCACGCCATTCTTTCTCTCTATTGCCAGTAGGGGACACACACTTACACCCGGTTTGTCTATCTATGGACAGCCTTCTCCTCTAAGCAGTTCTCTTGCACTGCTTACGTTTTCCCTAACAACCATCATGACTCATTCGTGACTCAGTCATTCTATTGCTTCTATGATGTTCTATGGATTAGTCATCCGCAGTAGCTCACTAAGTACTTATACCGATCTGCCTGTATCTCCTTTCCTCATTCTTGATCTACACAATACAACATTCATTGTACATTCTCAAGTCTCCATTGACCTCAGTCTATCTCAACTGGAGGAACCCTTGACCTTGACCTTGACCTTGACTTGACTCTTGTTGAAGCTTTGTTCTATCAAGGACGTTGTGAATCTTCGTGAGTACCTCCCTCGAGACAAACAGAGTATGCTCGATGTATAGCATACGTTTTGCATAACACATCCCCCATTTACTTAGTCACTCAGACCTGTCACCTCTGTATATAAACTCATAGAGTATAGTGTCATACTCTAGTTTGAATATCAACTTGAATACCCCACGAACTTCTGACCTCCTTAATGGGTTGACTCCCATCTCCCCTGTCATTACCTTTGGCTCTCCCATCGTTAACTCCATCCCTTGTCAAATACAAGGACACAGTTTGCACAAGGGTGCAGTACTCCGACCTGAGTCACTGAAGCCACAGTCCCTAACCCCTCCAGTCAAGTCTGCTGTGACCTCTGCTTATGTCCATAGGATGTTCATCCTCAGACATTTCTATCTGTCCTCGTCCTCTACCTTGTCTATCTCTGAACTTCGTCATCCACCTCCAGACACCCTTGTCCATCTCCAGACATAGTCATCTGTCTCTGGACATCACTGTCCACTTCCAGACTTCACTGTCCACTTCCAGACTTCACTGTCCACTTCCAGACTTCGTCTGTCTCTGGACATGACGACTTGCACTCTGATGCCAAAACAGAGCATAGGACCTCCATGTAATCATGGTTCTAACAATACTGGAGATGATAATCCGCAACTAATTCCCATGTGTGATCAAGTTCGGTGGCTAGTAACCACAAAGTTTCTTCATCAGTACCTTCATATCCTAACCAACGTATGAGATAAAGCAATTTGCAGTTCTTGTGCCTTCGATCAATTTTTTGAGTCGAGGATCTCAGAGATTTCAAACTCCGATTCTCTGTTGTATGCAGTTTGGTATGAGTTGGGTACTGAAGGTTCTAGCTGTGAGATGTGAAATACCAGATGCACAGATTTCATAGAGTCAGGAAGATGGAGTGTGAAGGAATGGGTACTGGCTTTAGCAATGATTTCATATGGCTCTAAGTTCTTTTCTGATAGTTTCTTGGATGGCCTAGTTGACCTAAAGTACTTAGCCTTGACAAACATCTGATCTCTGGGTTGGAAGTCCAGAGCCAGAGTTCACTTGGCATCTGCAGGTCCTTGGTAACATTTTTGGGCATGGTCTATTTCCTCACATAGGAATTGGTGTAGAGAGTCGAGGTCGACTGAGTATTCAAGCGCATGAGTGGAAGTGAGATTGCGTTCCAGGTGTATGGAGATGTTCGGATGGTGGCCCTTGTTCACGAAGAACAGAGAAACACCAGTGGTAGAACTAGGAGCATTGTTGTATGCAAACTCTGTGAGAGGCAGAAGTTCAGACTCGTTATCCTGTTGATAGTTGCAATAGATGCGCAGGTATTGTTCTAGTGTCTGATTCATACACTCTGTTTGGCTGTCACCTTCTGGATGATATCTGGAGGTAAAGTGTAACTGGATGTTGAGGGCTTTTCCTAAAGATCTAAAGAAGTGCAACACAAACTCAGAACCTCAATCAGAGGTGATGTGGGAGGGAACATCATGCTTTGAGAAGACATTCATCAAAAACAACTTAGCTAACTCCAGAGAAGTTATGGTGTCTGTTGTTGGAATGAATATGCATTGCTTAGAGAGGCAGTCAATGACGACAAGGATAGCAGAGTAACCAGAGGAAGCCGGAAGCTGTTCAATAAAGTCCATTGAGATGGAGTTCCATGGGTGTTCAGGGTGTTGAAATGTAGCATACATATACAGTAGCTTACATAATACTCACCTGTAGGATATAAGACTCATCTGAGTCTGAATTTAAATAACACTCTTGAACCCGTACCACAACGATCTCAGAGTTAACACTTCACCACCACATAGGTTAGTACCCTTTGGGTTATGCTCCTCTCAACAGGTTATGAGCCCCAGGCAATGCACTGTGCGGAAATGCTGTGTGATACCCATTGGTAAATGCCTACCACATTCTGATGTGGAAATGCTCGAATGGTGAATGCGAACAAACTTATCCTGTGCGGCAATGTTGGATACTTTCTGCAGCAGAAATGCACAGAAAGTTCACCTTGACATTGTTACAAATGTCGGTGAAAGTTCATCCAGAACTTCAGCATGGGGAGACTATATTAGACCATTGCTAGGGGGCTCTGGGTGTCACCAATGTGGTAAACCTGCTCACTGTTTGTTCTTCTTAACTGATTAACTCGGTTACTGACATCCATCCCATAGTTCTTTTATCAAATATGTCAACCAATGCCCTTTTCACCATCCCCAAACTCAATGGCTCCAACTATTGGCGCTGGGCCCAGGAAATGGAAGCGTTCCTCTGCTTCTTTGGATCCTGGCAGAAGATGCACAAGGCCCACCCTGCTGCCCCCAGAGATGTCATCCAGACTCCTGAGGACAAGGCAGCCCTTGAGGAGAAACAGACCTTGTGGGATGAGAACAATGACAAGGTGGTCAGTGCAATCAAACTTCATCTGGAACCCAATGTCATGCAATGCTATGCTGATATTGACACCGCCATGTCCCTTTGGGACAACCTCTAGAAGAAATATGATACCCCTTCCCTTGCCTCCATGTATTCAGAGTTTAAAGCAATGATTGAGCTGGTGATCCCGGAAAACAACCACCTGGCTTCAGCCTTCTTGAAGCTGAATGCACACTTCGTGCAACTTGTGGACTTGGAATATGAAATTCTGACGAAACTCCAAGCCATGATCACCCTCACCAAACTCCCCCATTATGCAGACTTTGCCATCCAACTCCTCAACTCCAAGGCGACAGAGGTAAAAGAGGGCGAGACGACCAAGGATATCACAATGCATGAGCTTGAAAAGCTCACCATGATAGCTTGGCAACAATTTGCCAGTAAGCATAGGCCCAATCACTCTGGCAGCCACCAGCAACCACAACCATAGCAGGCACAGTTCAGTGCCAACAAGGTTTCAAATGTCAAGTACAAGGGAGAGGATCCTGCCTTCTCACAGCAGCAGCAGCAGCAGGGCAACAGTGAGGAGAAGAAGAAGAAATGTTGTGCTGGTAAGTGCTCACAGCAGGGAGATGACAAACGGCTACAGCACTGTAACAACACTGCAGCAAATGAGAGTTCAGCATCTTTCGCCTTCTTGAACTTCACAGCACTGCCCATTGTCCTCTCTTCTGCCACGCCTTCACTCACTCCACCTGTCACCAACCCATACTCACTCACTCATATCCTCAGGGTGGCTCATTATGGCCCTCCCAGATTTCCTCAAACAAAGCACACCATATCGCTGGCACAACGCCTCAGAGTCCCTGGCACAGCCCAGACTCTGCATCACCTGGATGGCCCTGCCAACCACCATTTCGACTGGTCAGATGGATGTGCCTCCAGTTCCTCCACTTGTCCCCTCTCCTCCCATCTCGAAGAAGTTGAAGTCAAGATGGATGTCGTTAACATCATTGATGAAGACGACTTCTGCAATGAGGATGAAGTATCCATGGGTGAAGAAGCTGACGATTACATCAAGTGATTTTTCGAACACCAGGCATCCTGGCAAGTACCAAACCCCTATCACAGTCCTATTGTCACTGACGCATGGTTTTTATTGCCTCAGATTGTACATACTTTCTCGTTGATATGCCATGTAGTAGATAGTGATAATTCTACTACTGTCCCATCCACTATGTGTGATGACTGCAATAAGCATGACAGTAAGAATAAGGGAAAAGGGAAAGCTGACCCACATGTGGTCCCACCTCATACATGGCTACTCAACTCAGGGGCTTCATCCCATTTCACCAATGAATTAACTGATTTTGTCGAGTATAATGCCTTCTCTAATGCCCAGTATATGCAAACGGCAAATGGCCACACCCCTATAAAAGGCATCAGCTCTGTTATCATAGAGTTCAATGGACAACCTGTGTGGTTATCGCCAGTTATCTATATGCCTTCATGTGACATTAAACTGATATCCATGGGCACTCTTTTGAAAGACACTTGCCTAATGCTTACAACTAGGCTGAATGAGATTGCATTCTATAACAAGTGCTATAAACACACTATCTTATCCTTCCACAGCCATAGAAATGACACAATATACTGGATTCGTGCTCCCGCGATACATCCACATGCCAAATCTACTGGTATGGTCTCTGCAGATTTTGAACTTCTCCACCATTGCCTAGGCCACTCCTCCAAGGAGGTTCTATGAGTGGTGAAGAAACATCTTAAGGACTTCCCTGATGTTGATATTCTGTCACAAGTTCCAATATGCCCTGGATGCGAGCTTGGCAAATAGCCAAATTGTTCCTTCCCTCATAGCGAGAAGTGGGCAACCACTCCCTTTGAGATGATCCACTCAGACCTTAAGTCCCTAGAGGTAGAGTCATATCACTGCTATAAGTATGCTGTCATCTTCTATGATGATTTTACTTCAATGGGCTGGGTCGTCTGCATCTGCTCTAAGGATCAGACACTAAAGGCTGTAAAGCACTTCATCGTGTATATCTGTATGCAGTTTAATGCTAAGATCAAATCCTGGCACTCCGATGCTGGTGGTGAATACACCTCCAAGGCTTTTCAGGAGTACATGCGTGAAAACAGAATTCATATTATACAGTCTGCCCCATATGCACATCAGCAAAACAGGCGTGTGGAATGCTTCATCTGCACTATTTTGGATAAGGCACATTCTGATCCAATTGCACCTCCACCAAGCTCATTCCTCCAGACTTGTGTCAGAACTCTTTCCGCCTTTGGTCACCCTCTCCTCTAGAGCTATGTTGATCCTCTCACTCTATGACTATCCAACCCCTCACAGTCTCTCACTCAATCCTGTTCATCTTATCAACATTCAAGGACCACTCTTGAGACCATTCTGCACTCCCCTCATTGTGTGCAATCTCCACCACAACTCCTTGCCTCTGCACCATACCCATCACTAGTTCTTGTCGTTTCTTTTGCTCCACAACTTAGGTCACTCCGAAGAGCTCCAGAATTCACAACTCTGCCAGTGTCTTCACCACCTTTGACTTCTAGTTTTCAGCAATAGATGACATTACCGAATGACACCACATACCAGGCAAATCCTGTCCTCAATAGGAACCTGCCATATCACTCCCTAACCATCCCAATCATGAGATTTGGTCTTAACTTGTGAAACTTGACAATCCGCCCCTATCTGCTGTTTGTCCACTCGTTTCTGCTCACATTTGCACTTCAGACATACAGGACTTGTTCAATCCTGTTTTCTCTAGGGCTTGCCATGTCTCCTCTGATCAAAAAATCCCTATCTGTACCTTTCTAGGTCTATCTAGGATGTTCTTGGCCTACAGCTGTCATCAATGTCCCCATCCACCTGGAATTTGGTATTTGGCATCTCTGGCGGTTCTGTCTGCACCTCTGGAATTTCCTCCTCCCTCCTGTTTGTTTGTTCTTGGATTGCCTTGTAGCAGTAACCTTTTACCCTCTAGACATTGGGATGTCTAGCCTAAAAGGGGGATAAGGACTAGCTCACTCATGCCATTCCCACTTCTGCTTCTTGACTCACTTGTGCAGAACACTGCTCGCTGTGTCCCTCCGAGTCTATCCTAAGCATTCACGTCATTCTGGCATCTTTGTATCTTCAACACATCTGGACAAACATTTCATGATGGTTCTTCTCCTACCATGCTTTGGTCGCTCTGCACTATTACTTTAAGGACTTCCATCTATCCTCCTCTTCAGGCAGCTGGTCATGACCTTTTGGTCTCTCCACAGTGTCCTAGTTTGGACGACTGTACCTTCTGACTATTAAAGTCTGCTGACTATGCACCTAACATCCACTTCTGTCTCCGGACCTACCTCCACCTCTACTCCGCATGTTTGCTATTAGGGTCACCACTGACAACATCCCTAAAATGGATTGTTACATCAGTAACAGATCCAATGCAACAGCATTCCTGAGTTCTTCTGCTCTTTGGAACTCACTCAGCACTTGACAATGCTGAACTCTGGACTTCCTGAACTCTGGTCAAATCTGTACCTCACAAAGTGATGATCCCACTCTTTTACACAACGGCAATCATGAGTTCATAACAGAGGGAAGCGACAACTAATCTACTCCTATTCCTCTTCACCCTCTGACTCCTCTGAATCATCTGACTCATCTGACTCCTCTGCTGTTTTCTCTGCCACTTTTGCTCTCCTCACTGTTTCTTCCACATCCAGCCTCAGTTCTTCTGCCAGACCAATTCTGGTCTCCTCCCATTGCTCCTCTGCCAACCCCAGGACATCCTCCACCACTCCATCCTCTCCATCTGTGTCTTCCAACATGATTCCCTCATCCTCCCACTGGTTACCATGGTGTGCATTCCAGACCTCTTCCTCCCTTGCATATGCAATCATCGTCAAGAGATGATTGTGGTGTGCAAGATGCCAGTTTGTGATCTGCGTCTCTGTCTGCATCTCTGACAAAATGCCTACTATGTTGCACCCTACCTCCACCATGTCACATCCCACCTCCACCAACTCTGCCATTTCATCCTTATTCCAACTCAGACCAACTTCTTCTGACCTCTGCTTCTTCTTTGGTGGTGCAACCTCCTTGACTTCATCATCATCCTGCTTCCTACGCCTGATGGGCTTCTCTTCTCCAGATCGATCACAATGTGCTTTGACTGTGTAACAGTTCTTGCATGACTTGGCTTTCAGCTCATCCTGCAGTTCACATTGAAGACCATTTTTGATGCACCAGACACAATCTGGTGCCTTGCACCCTTTGCCCTTGTTGATGTGTTGTTGTGTAATCACCTCCACTGTCTGTTCTGCATGAGCCCTGAATTGTCGAAAGTCTTAGTGACTTACCTTCTTCTTATTCACCTCTTTGGCCTCCCTCTACAATGTCTCTTCCTGTTCCACCCTCTTTTGAGCCTCCTCTGCCTCCCTCTGCACCTCCACATCCTTTATTGCCTTCATCCTTTGTTGTTGCTCCTTGGCTTTGGTATCCCAAAGCTCATCATTGTCGTTTGCATTCTCTGTGAGATGCGCATCAGACCAGTTATGGATGTCGGTA
This sequence comes from Porphyrellus cyaneotinctus, assembly GCA_038091315.1. NCBI lineage: Eukaryota > Fungi > Basidiomycota > Agaricomycetes > Boletales > Boletaceae > Porphyrellus > Porphyrellus cyaneotinctus. Next base: position 2,546 of record JBBPOF010000540.1, on the reverse strand, counting down.
TAATTGGACATGGTAGGAATAGATGTCAAAGAGAGAAAAGGTCATTTGAATAAAATTTTATACTGCATCACTAAGATTCTAGACTCTGTCATTTCAAACTCCGTATGCATCACCCAGGAAATCCAGTTAACTCTCGCATCCGCCATACTGTCACCCTATGGCCTTCAGGGGTTCAGGCCTAGGGGGGGGATACTGTCATATCCTATGCTACAAGTTCAACCCCATACTCCACCTCTGACATTTCCAGACCATTCTAGACCACTCCTATCAAACTCTGCCAATCACTATGTCTCTCCTTGACATTCCGCTCATCTGCACCTCCGGCACACTCCTGCACCTCCAGGCTTCAATCTGCCCTTTCCGTCTCCCCTGATTATGACTCCCACTTTATGACTCCCATTTACTCATTCTCTGTGATAACCATCATTGCTAATCAGTTAACCTGTGTCTTGTTTAGAAGCACAGCTCCAGGCATTTGTACATCCATCACAGCTCTGGACATTCATGCATCCATCACAGCTCTAGACCATTTGTACCTCCATCTCAGCTCCGGCATACTTACCCCCATTCCCCATTAACTTAGTCACTCAGATTTGTCACCTCTGTATATAAACTCATAGAGTATAGTGTTGTACTCTAGTTCGAATATTGACTTGAATACCCCACAAACCTCTAACCTCCTTAAATGGGTTGACTCCCATCTCCTCCATCATTACCTTTGGCTCCCCTGTCATTAACTCCATCCCTCATCAAATACAAGGACACAGTTTGCACAAGGGCACAGCACTCCAACCTGAGTTGCTGAAGCCACAGTCCCTAACCCCTCCAGTCAAGTCTGCTGTGACCTCCGCTTATGTCCATAGGATGTTCGTCCTTAGACATTTCCATCTGTCCTTGTCCTCTACCTTGTTCTCCACTGAACTTCGTCGTCCACCTCCGGACATCCTTGTCCATCTCTGGACATCCTCTTCTGTCTCCAGACATCCTTGTCCATCTCTGGACATCCTCTTCTGTCTCCAAACATCACCATCCACCTCCAGACTTTGTCCTTCACTCCTGAACTTCATTGTTCACCCTCAGACCTTGTTCCTGTTACCGGACTTGGTCAACCCCTAAGCAGACTTGTGCTCTGATGCCAAAACAGAGCATAAGACCTCAGAGTAATCATGGTTCTAACATCATCCTCTACTTCTTCCAGATTGGGGAGGTCTTCTTTGGTGACCTTCTGGATGCGTTTCTTGGGAGTGGTGGTGGAGGAGGTGCCCAGACAGGCAGAGGACATGTGTCCTTTCTGTCAGCAGTGGAAGCAGCAGCCTTCATCATGGCAACGCTTGCGTTCTTCGGGGGTGAGTTTGGTGATTTGGACAGCATCTATGTCCATGGCATTGGCATCTTTGGTAGGGGCGGAGTTCTGAGTAAATGGGTGGAAGGTTCACCCAGCGTTTTGGTTTCGACCAGCAATTTCATTGGCATGGTCAGATTGAGTTTGGTATCTCTCAGCCTTGGTGTACCATTCAGTGACTTTGGTGGGGGTGGTATCACCAGCAGTCATGATTCTTCTCATGATCCAAGGGGGGAGTCCAGTGGCATAGTATCTGATGAGGACTTCTTCTGTGATGATGTTGGTGATGGCCACTTTGTTCTTAAATTGGGCATTGTATTCGATGAGGGACGGTTCCCAGGTTTCTTTGTTGTTCTTGGTTTTCTTGGTCATGCGGGTGGTAGAGAGCCAGTAGATGGCTTTGCCAATAACATCATGGTGTTCAAATGTTTTCTTGAATTTGGTTTGGAAATCAGTCCATGTTGTTGAAATGTAGCGTACATATACAGTAGCTTACATAATACTCTCCTGTAGTACATAAGACTCGTCTGAGTCTGAATTTGAATAACTCTCTTGAACCCGTACCACAACGATCTAAGAGTTACCGCTTCACCACCACAAGGTTAGTACCCTTCGGGTTATGCTCCTCTCAACAGGTTATGAGCCCCAGGTAACACACTGAGCGGCAACGCCGTGTGATACCCATTGGTAAATGCCTACCACATTCTGATGTGGAAATGCTCGAACAGTGAATGCGAACGAACTTATCCTGTGTGGCAATGCCGGATACTTCCTGCAGCGGCAATGCGCAGAAAGTTCACCTTGACGTCGTCATAAATGTCAGTGAAAGTTCACCCAGAACTTCAGCATGGGGAGACTATGTCAAACCATTGCTATGAGGGCTCTGGGCATCACCGAAGCAGTAATCCCGCTCACTGTTTGTTTTTCTTATTTGATTGACTCGGTTACTGACGTCCATCCCAAGGAACACTATGTTGACCAATGCACTCTTCGGTATCCCCAAGCTCAACGGCTCCAACTATCGGCGCTGGGCTCAGGAGATGGAAGCTTACCTCCGTTTCTCCGGATTCTGGCAGAAAATGCACAAGTCCCGCCCCACTTTCTCATGAATGTGGAGGGTGTGTGTGAGATGATGATGAAGATCATCACACAGATTATTCTTGGATGCCTCCCACAAGTGATCAGGGTCCACAGGAGAGCAATG
>JBBPOF010000539.1:0-21549 GCA_038091315.1 Porphyrellus cyaneotinctus | reverse complement strand
CTTTAAGTTGTCCCTTTTGCACTGCATCGGACATGAGACGATGTTGTGTCAAGGCGTGGGTATGCGTTCGATGACGACAACGGATAACGGTCTAGTCGTCACTGGCACACAAACGCTCCGTTACATGTAATCGAGTTTCAAGAACGCGTTGGGACCTCAACTCCATCCTGGATAACCTCAACACCCCCGCGTACGTGTCGATCCTCTCCCTGGCTTGCTCTTCTGTCCATCTAGAACATCTCCTTTGACGTTCACCATGCACGTCCTTTCTGCCCTCATCTCTAATTTTGTGTTCGTTTCTGCAGTTCTTGAGCATCTCAAGCTTTTTGCACGAGCACAAGTTACTGGGACTGGAGACTGGGCTGGTGTTCGGAAATATGCCACGCGTGGGGTGTGTCGTCAATCTCGTCATCTATACTCTGCGTGATCTCATCGTGTCTGGCCCCCACAGACGAGCTTTACTTCTATCAGTGCCGATTTCCGTATCCCGGAAGCTACTGGCTATGTTAATAATGGTGCCCTTGTCGGGGTTACCTTGGGCGGCGCTCTGGGGTGCGGTAGTGTCGTCTCGGCTGGGGTCTTGATCAATATCCCTGGCAATGGAGTGACCACTTACAAGCGTGGGTAGACGTTAACCCACGTCATCCGTCAATCTCACTCGACTTTCGTTTGGACAGCCGCTCACCAGGTGTCCCCCGGCACGATGCATACAGAGGACAACCGGCTTATTGCTTCTGGAGATCTCATGCAAGTTCTGGTCACTTCCACAAATCCAACAAGAGCTCTGGTGGCGTTGCTCAATAGGACCCAGAGCTGGTTTCTGACAATCCCACTGGCAGTACTGGCTGAATCGGCGCTCTGTGCTCGGCAGGCCGAGGTGAAGGTTGCGACTGTCAAGGAGGATGGCATTCTCATCCGCCGCCTTCCCAGATTTCACCAGGTGATCTTTTCTGCTGCGCAGGTCTACAGTGGTGGAAATTACATCCCCGCCGGTTTCCTCTCCACCAAAAAGGACATATGGCGTCACCGTGTACGCGAGGTCGCAACCAAGGTCAACCCGGATGATCCGTCTCTCATTGAAATCATACAACGGCCAGCGTCGTAGTATCAGGAGCATGTAAGGGTGGTGGCTGCTGGGTGTTTGTTTTCAAGTTAGGACGGGGGCGGCGGGCGGTGATCAGGAAAAAAAGCGATGATCAGGAAACATCGAGACACCGATGAAAGCGCTTCTGTTAAAAGAGTCCCGCATTAGCAATGAGTTTAGCGAAAAAAGGCGGAGCTGAAGCAGTAGGCGTTGGCGGCTTGTGACTTCGTTCAGGGGAATTGGGTGGGTGGCTGCCAGACGTCGCGTATTTGTTTCACATAGTAGAAAAGCATTGTGTATCGCTAACGAAGTAAGCATGCGTCCGCTGGACCTCGTCTATGTGCGGAAAACGATGGTCAGAGTTTGGTCTAAATGCGATTCATCTACGTCCTGCAGTCAAAACTACGAACGCGGCTCGTATATTCGCACCGGCTTACTATTTGGGTACCAAAGAACTCTACCTCAAGACTCGTTGAACCGATACCCGTCAACTACATCATCCCACAGTCTCTTTGTGTCGATGACTGCATGCAGTCGCGAGGAGCAGGAATGCACCACTCAATTTCCTTGCAGACGTTTTCAGCATAATCGAAATAGAGCGATCATGACTAACTGACCGATTAAGACTGTACGTCTCAATTCGGTACCATATATGGCTAAAGGCTACCCCACGATCCAGGAAGCTGTATTAGCACGCCTATGTTCAGGAGGAAATCCATTTACGGAGACATCAAGTGAAGAGCCTTCGACATCAAGGTTTCACGTGAGTACTGTGGGACTCGGTAGCACAGCCACTACCCACTAAAACCCCCTAGTGGTTTTTGCAGGATTCGAACCCGCGACTCTGAAAGCCAACCGGCGTCTGCCAAAGTCAGACCCAGGGAAAGGTGGCATGTCCACCAAGTAAGCCACCAGTCCCCTAAGTGGGACCGTATTTCGTGAATCGTGAATACTGCAACCAACTCCCAGTATCTGATGCTCTCCTGTTCTCGATCTCGGCCTTGAGGTCAAAGCGGCCAAAGACGAGCTCAAGAAAATGAGACTCAGCGGGGACCGACTGTAGTACCTGATATCATCGGGAGGGCACTTGTTATTATCTCAAATTTCCTAGTAACGCTGCTACACGAGCTGCCGAAGGGAGATGCACGACACGGAGACACGAACCGCCTAGCTTGACACAAACACCCCGCAGCCACCGTCCTTGCGCATTCCTAAGCTTACAACTAGGTGGATCACGGTGACGCTAGCATCCTGGATCCGAACAGTGGTCACAGCCTGGTTGTTCTCCATAATGCTGTGGATCTTGGGACTATCACTGGGAGGGATGGGCAGACCAGTATTACCGATGGCAAAGGCATTCTCAAAAGATATACTGATAAAGTTGGCAAGAGAATATGATTGTATCTGCATTAAAGGCGGTAAAAATTTCAAATGTCTGCATGCATGTCACGGGGGTACCACAGTAATCCAAATAAAAGATGAGTGACATAGATGAATGGCATAGTTTAATGCCTACTTACCTGTGTAAACTTGGGATCCATCGTCATTGATTCGGCCGATGACTCCAGCCCGGAGGCTGACACCATTGTAAGCTTCACCATTGATGGCAGCGAAGATATTAACACCTGCACCAGCGTCACCGGGCATCCAGGATAAGACGATTGACAAAGTGATGAATTGAGATGTGTTCTGTTGGAACAAAACATGAGAAGATCAAGTAGGATATGGGCCACGGGATTGACGACACACGTGAACATCGCTCAAGACAGCACCAGCCAAGAAGCTATCATAGTTAACTTGTTCTGCACAAGTAAAGGGCTGGGAATGCTCGGAAGAGTGAGCCAGGAAGTACTGTAGAAGCGAACATGAAACTAGAGATGGAAGCGCATGGGTAATGAAAAGGTGATGTTTTGGATGGTCAGAGGAGTAAGAGAAGTCTGGGCGCAGTGAGGCAGGCTATAGCAAAAGGGCAGCACGGCCTGTTCTACATATCGGCTGACTGCATATGAAACGCTGTACGCAGGTTGTTGAGGTCACCCTGCGAAACCGATGAAACACTGCCACTCGTCAACTTTTGAGGCCCAGTAGTGAACAAGTGCCAGCGTAAAACATGCTTGAAACTTGGTCAGTATCAGATAACCCCAATATCAACATTAATATTGCAACTGACCTCAGATCGCGTCACCTTCAAGTTGTCCCTTTCGCCATCGCATCGGACATGATTCAGCATGAGACGAAACGTGATGCACAATCAAGGAATAGAGATCTGAAAACCATGCAATAATACATGGCAGTGAGTGCAATTCGATGGTGCTGGGTGTTGTGTCAGGCGTGGGAGTATGCATTCGATGACGACTGAAAAGATAACGGTGGTGATTACTCTCCTTTTGAGTTGCTACATGAATGCTCCGTTACATGTAATTGAGTTTCAAGAATGCGGGGGGACTTCATATACAGTCAGCCGACCTGCAGAAGTGTATAAAAGGTGAGGTCGTGCTGCCCTTTCGCTATAGCCTGTCTCACCGTGTCGAACCACTCCCTCTTCAGTCCATCTAGAACATCTCCTTTGAAATTTGCCATGCGCGTCCTTTCTGCCCTCATATCTAGTTTTGTGTTCGCTTCTGCAGTTCTTGAGCATCCCAAGCTTTTTGCACGAGCACAAGTTATTAGAACTGGGGACCAGTGGGCTGGTGTTCAGAAATCTGTCTCGAATAGCCTGACGGTGTGTCGTCAACCTCGTGATCCATACTCTGCGTGATCTCATCGTGTCTGGCCCCCACAGGATCACTTTAGTTCTGTCGGTGCCAATTTCTATGTCCCAGAAGCTACTGGCGTTGTTAGTAATGGTGCCTTTGTTGGGGTTACCTTGGGCAATAGCGCTGTGCGGGCCAGGGAGTGCAGAGCCAGAGGTGTCATCTCGGCTGGGGTCTTGATCGAAATCACTGCTGATGGACCTACTTACACTCGTGAGTAGACGTTAAGCCATGTCATTCATCTGTCTCACTCGTCTTTCATTTTGACAGCCGCTACCCAGGTTTCCCCTGGCAACTTGATGCCAATAACGAACTCAAACAACCAGCATATCAGTATCCATTCAAGCGACCTCATGCGAGTTTTTATCATTTATTCAGGTGAAGCATCAGCCCTGGCGGTGTTCATGGATGAAACCCAGGGCTGGAATCTGGAGGTCCCACTGAGAGCCACACACAAGTTCTGTGCTTTGCGTGCCCAGTGGCAGGTTGCGACTCTCAAGAGTGGTTTGTCCACCTACCACCTTCCCCGCTTTGGCCAGGTGGTCTTTTCCGGTGCGCAGGTCTGCGTTAATGGTTTTACTTTCCTTGGGGCCGGTTTCTTCTCCACCATCAACAACATAGAGCGTTATGGTGTACTTGAGGTCGAAACCAGGGTCTTCCCGCATGATTGGTTTCTCATTGAAATTCAGCAACGTCCAGTATCGTAGTATCAAGAGCATGTAAGGATGGTGGCTGCTGGGTGTTTCTTTTCAAGTTAGGACGGGTGGTGATCAGGAAAAAAAGGCAATGTCTATTTACTATTATGGAGGGCGTAATGACAAGTATTGCAATGCAAACTCACTGATCCCCAACTCCTACTTCATACAACATGACTAAAAATCTGAAAATATTTACACGACATCTCTGATATCAGACTATTCTACGAATAAAATTTCCAAGCATAATATTGACTGGGTGATGAATAGTATTGCCCTCCAAGCCTGGACCCGAGTTCGGAGCCTACTAAGGTGCACATTTACTGACGTGCCTATGCAGACCTTTGCGGCATTAAGTTAAAAGTTAATAGAAACATACTTTCCATTGCCAATCTGACACAGACATGGCCCTGGTGTAGGCTATGTTCGGACACTGTTTGCGGTGTTCCTGAACATTGCCCCGGGCATGTTGTGTCAAGAACTCAAAAACGGTTTCAATATTGTCGTGGACATCCTCGATGACCTCGGTGACCTCGATGTGTTTCGTTGGCCCATAACAAACTGCCAAAAATTCGTCGTTCCCAAGTCTCCGAGCCCTTGTCCTCATCAATCGGAAGTCAAGCACCGCAAGTTATCCGCAGCGAAAGGGTGGCCATCACATTCATAAGCATGCTCACAACTCACTCAGGCTGCTCTCACGTTCCTCCGAATCTTCTACTTGTAACCGCCCAACGAGGGCACTGAGACTGGTAGAACTGCCATACTCATTCAGAAATATATTCGTCATACCTCTCACCCAACACCACACAAGAATAAGATTCTACCAATCATAATATATTTCCGTCCAATCTCAGTAAGGATAGCGTGACATCAAAGTCGTGCTAGCAGGTTCCTAGAGTAATATGTAGAAAAGTCCTCTCGAACAAAGCTAGAAAGCGGATCCATCATGCCGTCGACCGAAATTATGTGATGCTGATTTCACTGGTGAATCGTGGTTGGTAGGAATCTATCGAAATGTGCATTCTTGCCAAGCGCTCCATGCTTAGTATCATACGGCATCCCTAGGTGTGGTGTCAGTGAATGAACACATTCCTTGATCAAATGTGGTCATACCGAGACACTGATCAGAGAAGAGGACCAGCTAAATTGCGAAAGGTCGAAACATCAGCAACACGCAATAACACCAAAATGTGATCACAAACAAAAGGACAGCGATTCCTCGCTCGTTCTTCAAGCCACACAGAACCGCCACTGATACGATGAAGACTGGGCCATCAAGTTAGTTCCGAAGTGCCTGGGCCCCATCTGTGCCAAAGGACCACTCACAAATAATTGTAGCATACACTGTACTGCCATCGCGGACGACAAGTGATACAACAGGAGTCCTCCCCCAGCCCGCCCTAAGAGCGAAGAAGTATTTGAACCAGGTCAAGCCGATAAGTGTGCAATGGACGGTGAACGCCAAGGTGCTACACAGACATTATGATCAACGAGAGCTCCCAACGAACCTTGGCTCCGGGACTCACCTCTGATACCCGGAATTCTCAGTCAGTCGTAGCAAAAGGCAAGTTCCGTGAAAGCCGGTAGTATGCTGCAACCATAGCGCTCTCACTGTCCCTGCGATTTCCCCCAAGATCAAAACCAACAGTATGAAGGCTATCCTCCTGGATCGGTTATATAGAGCAAACACTGTAAGTTTTGTCCAGCCAAACTGTGTCCTCTAACAAGAAATTGCATTTAACTTACCGCGAAACGCCAAAATAAATTCGAGTAGGGTCGCAAGGGTCTGTGAGAGAACCAAGGCGTAGTGATACCACATGCTGCAGAGCACGGGAGGATTGCTGCCATTTCCCAATTGTTCGATCAAGCAATTGTGTGTTCTAGACTGAAATCAGGGACTCTGTAAGAAAGACTTGAAATACACTCACACATGCGCGAGCATTACAATATATCGAAGAAAGAAATACACCCACTTAAACAGGTTCTTACTATGCATGCTGAAAGCGCCAGAAACAGTGTCAGAAACCTGTCCTAGATGAACCAGACTTGTCACGTACGTCCAAATGTATTGAACTTCATCGTCCAATGTCACAAAATAGTTCCAGATCAAGAAAGTCAGCGATGCGACTGGTAATAGGATCAGCATCGTGTAAGACTCTATGCCATCGAGACCCACTGCTATGGTAGGACACATCCAGAGCGGCAGCTGAATACGAGGGAGGTGTTGCATGGTCAATGTTACTTGAAGACATTTCAGCGTATGCTTTTGCGGTCCGGTCGCGAGAGGCCCAGCATGCTGCTGGTGTGGCGCTGGGAATTGTCAACGTTGTAACACCGCCTATAAGGTACATCCAATAGTCAAACCAGTCAATCGTGTACCATCACTCCCACGCCAGGCGGGGCGAAGCTAGATATTTCAGATACCGTCGTGATGTTTCCAAATACAAACCTACTTTCATCAGATTATTCATCAGATGCGCAGCTCAAAGTTGACATTTCAGACGCTGGGCAGGTCTTAATTGACACTGCCGCATCAGCGTAGAAGGGAAACGCTAAGCCAGAGACAATATGATGGACGGATTGCGTGGTTTTGTGTCCATATCGCTGGCTTCCACTCCATTCGGCGTAAGAGACGCCACTGGCACATCTGCCGTTCTGCAGAAACGACCTGTTGAAGCCTGTTGCAAATATTAGACTGATTCAGAAAATTCCACCGTAGAGTCCGTTGTCCTTTCGAACGGTTTGCTTCAAGTTTCGAGTGCATCGTTGATATTATTTACAACGATGACTTGGAAGAGCACGCAAACAGAAACAAATATCTAATCTGGACCATCGAACTTATCGACTAAACACATTGCATTCGGCTTGTTATGTCAACTTCTGATCGCTTCAAGGGTGCAAAACAGCCAAGTACACGTAAGTCCACAAATTGCGGGATGGCACCAAGTTCCGGTGTTCACGTTGGCGGTCGTTGAGCAGCGAGGTTGAAGAGCACCGATTTACCCAGAGACATAGATAATCAAGCAGTCGAACCGGAACCGTTTCTCAGCGGACACCCCATCTTGCCCGAGGACATGGGTATGTGAACCGTTGTGGCGCGATTAGTTCAATAGCTTACAATTTGGCGTTCCAGACATTGCCGATCTGACACAGGCCCAGCTCTATGAAATGAATCAAGTAGGTGATGTCGTCTGGTTACATCAGTTTCGGTCGTGACCGCTCTTCAGAGGCTCCTGGAGGAAAGTATGGAGTCGGAGCGTCCTCTGATCTCTCCACCTGAACCCACTTCCGTCCTGCGAGATGAATACTCCAATTCATCTGATTTTCTGGCTCAGATAGATACCTTGATTAATCGAGGGTACAAGGTCATAATCCGTGCCAAAGGTTGACGTTACGATACCTGTAACACCACCAGATATCTTACTATACACTTCTCTAGGCGATGGTGATTGTTTCTATCGAGGTGATTCTATTCTGTCTGTTGTGATCTCACCTTTGATGCATTTTAGTTCTTTAGCGCTGGCATTTGCCTACTTGGATCGCCTTATCAGGTCTCCGGGGCGTAACAAAGGAGATCGGTTAGCCGCCACTGGAAATATGCTCGCGAATGCGGGTTTCGATGATTGTGTCTACGGACAACCTTGCGAGATCCTCCAGAGTTTGATTGCAACACGTACGAATGCAAGGGAAGAGCTTTGGCAAGCGTTTACGGACCCGACAAGTACGGTCACGATCGAGATGTGGTGTTTACTATCTCACCGTTCTTCTAGCATCTAACTACATCGTGATGTACATGCGCTTGCTGACTTCCGCACAGATGCGCGTCGATGAACAATTTGCTGACTTTCTCTTCGACCCCGAGTCACAAATGCAAACTTCCGTCGACGATTTCTGCAGGCGATTCGTGGAACCCCTTGGAAAAGAGGCAGGTGGGTGTTCGTATATGCTTTTTCACAGATGGATTACCTCATATCAAAAAAGACCATGTCCAAGTGGCTGCCCTTGCTCAAGCGTTGGACGTTCATGTCAAGGTCGCTTACCTGGATGGACACGCTGCGGATGGCCGGGTCAACTTCGTCGATTTTTCGGAGGGCGCGTCGGGTGGTGCTGAGCCACTCGTTTTGCTATATCGGTACGCAGTTGTTGTGTTGGTTCCAATTGGCGTCATTGACGATTGGTTGACCAGACCTGGTCACTATGATATCTTACAGAAGGGTGCCAAAGGATTATAAACATATTCACAACACATTCCATATCAGATATGCATACCCGGGAGCTTACCAGAGAATTGCGATCTCGATCTTATCAATGCTTCACTGACGAGAGGAAGGACGTTACAAATGGAATCGCCCATAGAAAGTATATATTGCGGGCATCGTGAGTGGGAGAACTTGGACCATGACAGCGCCAATACCAAGTGGCTATCCGCTCATACAGCAATTCCTTGAATGACTCGGGCACATACGTTACACGCATCGTGGCAACACCTACAACTAACTCAAACTTAAGAATAATGTCGCGCGTGTTCATCGAGTTTACCAAGTATTTCTTCTCGCTCTTCGACAGATTTCCTCGCACTGTTGGATCGTCAGTGACTTGCCGAACTGTAAACGCAACGACAACCACGACTCACAAAGACTGGGCGAATATGGGCACATGCGCCGGGTCCTTGATGTATCCGAGTTCGATCAAAGCCCTTTGACGGGAGGCAAGCCTAGAAGTACACCCACACGTCCATAAGGTACATTATGGTCACAAAACGGACTCACTGTTCCATCGGCGTAGGTAGCGGCTTGTGATGTTTACGCTTCGGAGGCCACTGCATTTCCGGCGACTTCGACAGTATACTTTTGGGCTCCGCTTCTGCATCCTTGGATTTTCTTGCAGCGGCTCTGCGTCGTTTATGCTCCTGAAGCAAGATGAGCGTCTCAACGAATTCTGCCAAGTGATCCATACCTTGAGCGCATTTCGCGATCGTTCCTCCTCAATCCGGCTGGGAAGTAATACGTCATCATTGCGATGACTGTACTTGACGCCAATTGCACCCAACGCCTTTTGTATGTCGTTCTCCTCTGGGACCTCGGGAGGCTCTAATGTGAATGCCTCATCAGTGGTTGGAATGAATAGATAGACTATCCACTTACCATCATCAAAGAGCAAAGCGGTCAGTCCTCGCAGATCCGCCTATACGAAATATCAATACCCGAAGACCAAGCGAGGAGGACATTATATACACCTCTTCCTTCCCTCCTTTTTGGTCTGCTTCCTGAACCCAGTCATCCTTGGCCGTTGGTCGTCGCCGCGGTTTTCCCCCCAGATGTGCCAGGGCCCAGTCAAGTTCAATAATGGATGCTTTTTCGATCTTATGACAAAGTTCTCAGTCTAGTTGTATGATCGCGGATCTATTCCCTAGGGCTTACCGCAAGTTTGGTAGCAAGGGTATTTTCGTGAAGTTTGAAAATGTTCTTCGCACCGAAAAGCTCGCCTTGCCTACTGGTATCTCCTTGTACCCCCGAGAAATACCTCCACAATATTGCTGTCATTACACTGCCAACTATTCGGACATAGATTCTCACCTCGTTTGAACACTAGCTTGATATCCGATAGCCATTTGCTGTTGCTTGTAAAGCTGCCGAGCGTAGATTAGCTCCTCAATCGAACCTGCTCCCAAAAGTCGATAAACGTGGACGTCACGGGTCTGGCCGAAACGGTAGGCCCTGTCCATAGCTTGTAGGTCATGAGCAGGATCTGAGTATGAATCCAGTGGTCAACGGGATGCAGCACTAGGCGAGGCGAAGTGTACTTGCTCCAGTTGGGATCTGTACCGTCGTTCTCGTCATATAGTAGACTAGCGATTCTTTGGCACTTACCAAAGATGACCACTTTGTTGGCGCCAGTCAAGTTCAGGCCAGTCCCACCGGCTAGCGTGGAGATCAAGAATATGAAGATATCTGGATCTTGATGAAATCTATCGATCAGGGGCATCCCTAGGTGCCGAGGGAGTGAGCTCCTCAGGTGCCATGCAGATAGCATTGTGTCTTACTCTCAGGTTGACTTGTGGATCCGTCCAGCTTCAGAAAACCATAGCCTGCGTAGGCATGAGCAAGCGGAACCTCGACTTTTATGAGTGATATCATCGCACCGCGATTGCTGAGGTGGAAATCTAACATCTCAAGTAACTTGACCGATTTCGTAAAGATAAGAACCTTGTTCGACCGGTCCTTTCTCCAATCCTTGAGCAGGGTGTCAAGAACCTATGGATCAGCCCATTGATTGGGCACATTTATCGATGACCTTTATTACTCACGGCCCATTTGCCACACAAAGAAGGCTGCATCACCGCAGTCCCGAATTTCGGGACGGGTTCCCCTGCAAATGCGCGCTCGGCGAGCTCACGATGGCGGACAGTCTGTTGTATGATGAGAATGCGGAACATAAACAAGATCCTCGGTCCTCTCACTTGCTCTGGACTATCGGTTGGGGCTAAGGTACTTGTTAGTTGCGTGGTCGCCCCAGTTATGAAAGGTATTACCTGGGAGGATCAGTGCCAAGTGATTTGAGACCTTGATCAAGATCGACGTGAATTTCAGAACGTCTCCCTTTCCAAAGGGATGACAGCAATCTTTACGCCTTGCAGAGATGTCAACGACAGTTTATCTGCCTTCTTCGCAACGAACCGACTTTTTCCTTGATCCACAATCACAGAATTCGTCCTTGCGGGTAATGTTTTGGATTTGGTCCATTGCAAGGATGCGCTTGTATACTTTAATCTGTTGTGGTGTCAGAGGACAAAAAACGACCTCGTCAATCTTCGTCGGTAGCTGTGCAACCTGTGTATGTCACCGAGCTGGAGATCAGATCTGGTTTCTCACCTGGTTCTTAATGATATCCTTCGTCCTGGAAGACTCGTTTGAGGAACTGAGGAACTGAGGAACAAACGGCTTGCTTGCCTTCGTTTGAAGAACTTTGGTAACAACTGGTCTCTGACAATTTTTGCAACAGCCTAAGAAGAATGAGCCACACTCTTTAAACAACGCAAGATCTCGACGTGCCAATGCTTTTGTCCTCTCTTCTTCCGTCGCATTCGCCGATTGACCCACAGTCAACGGTTTGACGACAAACCCTTTCCATTGTTTCATCGATCCCAATTGCCCAGGGTTCGTCCAGTCAAGAATTGTCCATAACTCGTCATACGAATTCTGTATCGCTGTCCCTGTTAAGCCGAACCGCCTCATACACGCAAATTGGTGGTACGCCATGGTAATCTTGGACCGGGGGTTTTTGACACGGTGCACTTCATCTACCATGATAACCGACCAGGGTAAGTCATCGAGTAACGAGATATCTCTGCGTGCGAGGTCAAACGAAGTGACCACTGCGAGGATACTAGTGAGCATAGCTTGATCGTCACACTGAAAGCTTGTACCTACCCACATCCAGACGCCCCATTTTGAAATCTGTGAGAACCTCCTCTCGGTGCGTCGGCGAACCAGTGTAAGAACCAACTTCAAAATAACCCCACTGGTGACTTGCCAGTTGGCTCAAATCTCTCTTGCAGGAGCCGAGGGCACTCACCGTCTCGAACTCACGCTCCCAGTTAGGAACCACCGAGGAAGGGGCAATGATCAAGCAAGTCGGCCATACGGCATTTGCAGGAGGAAGAGTTCGATGATTTTTCCACTCCACACCATCTTGGAACTTCGAGACATGATTTCGTCTCCGATCTACATCTCTCTGATCTCCATGCTTCTTCATGATGGCGGAGAGGAATGATATAACCTGGATAGTCTTACCTGTTACGCTACATTGTAGCTAAGATGTGAGATGTACAACAGAGTAGACACGTACCCTACATTTTAAAATGTGAAGATAGAATTAGAGCCAAGAGCAGAGGTGAGAAAGTTGACGCACAAGGCCCATATCATCGCCGAGAAGTCCGCCTCGTCCTTCATCGTATAGATCCCAGAAAAATTGAACACCTTCACGTTGATATTCTCTCAAATAAGTGTTGATCGAAGGTGGTACCATAATACTTTTTTCGCGGTTTAGGACAAAAGCGCCGAGGTATTTCTGGCCTTCGCGAAGCGGAAAGCCTGGTCGAGGACTGAAGGTCTGTGGAAGACAGATTAACGCAGGGAAAAACGACGTGCGAGGAGCGCAGACGGGATTAGCAATCGTGTCCTGTTCGTCTTCAGACTCCGTCTCGGAATCCGACAGGACAAGGGAAACAACTTGGACTGGAATAAGTTAAATTGACTGGTGGAACAATGGGCGTTTGGGACTGCATACCAGAACGTGCAGTTTTCACGAGTTGATCCTCGTCCGATTCTGGCTCGGTCTCCGAATTATCTACGGCGGAATGACTCAAGATGGAAGAAAATTCTAGTTCATGACATACCTTCTATGGGAGGCGTCTGCTTGCGCTTGGAGGCGGGCATGGACTGAGGAAAGGAGGGCGACTTGCGTTTTAGTGTGTGCACAACCGGTTCTGCTTCCGACTCTGGTTCTGTCTCAGAGTCATCCACAACTGGCACCACGCCCTTTGTCATACGTCCTGGTTCCTGGGAAAAGAATGTCAACGTTTTCGAAACGGCAGGTCCTTCCTTGTCACTGTCGTTGTTTGAGCCGACGTCGGTCACTTCGTCTACTTCTACGCCTTCTTCATCCTCAGAAGCGGAGTGTAGACCCAAGTCATTGCCTGAACAAGCCAAGGTCATGGACGTTCACGATCCGCAATAGTGCGTTTCCATACCGAAATACTGCAAGAGGGGATTTGTTTTTGGCTCATGAGCGCGTCGAAACGCAGTCCCTGTAGCATACAATACGGCTATATAGTCATTTACACGTAGAGATACACTCACCAGAACCAGTCGAAGGACGAGTTCTGTCGGGGCCATTGCTTCGTCTCATCCGGGACTTGCGGGGCGGTGACGCGTCCGATGATTTACGACCACGTTTATGTTTCGTCTCGTAAACAAATGCCCCGGCATTGAATTCTGGGTCTGAATCCGGTTCTACGTTATCCAGGTCAATGCCTCGTGGATCTTCGGAAGCGCGTGAGGTCTCTTTACCTAAGGGTGCAGGGATGGAGATCAACATCCCTATGTAATGATATCGTCAATAAAAGGCCCAATGGAATAGGATACGCGCAACTTTGTTGATACGCAGACGCTCTCGCTTTCCCCTTTTCACGCGACATTGCGTAGTGGAGGTATGAAGCAAAGACGTCAATAGACGCACGTGACAGCCCACGGATCACCTGACAAAGCACCTACCTCGAGGAACCTGCGTACACACGTTTTAGCTTCCATAGGACAGAATGACAAGGAACGCTCATGCCCAACAAGTGTATTGGTGAACGTGATCGTACAGGATACAATCATTTTTAGCGGAGCAAATACGAACAACATGTGGAACCAGGTGTACGAAGGGAGACAATAGTGAGCAAGCACGTGAGAGCACAGAAAAGAGCAAGTTACAATCAAAGGAAGAAAACTTTAAGGCGTGCGTTAACGAGAGTTGGTAGGCACATGTCTCGCGGGGATCGGAAGTTATTATACTAGAAACAGTCAGGAGAGGGCAAATCGTGATTAGGTCGCGGGGAGGGAGAAAGGGTCCAGGAAATGCGCAAACATGTCATGGGATTCCGGCGGTTACTCGTCATCGTCGGCGACCTCTTCGCCGCTGTCCTTGGACTCTTTGGCGGCCTTTTGTTTGTTAGGTTCAGATGTTACGAAGATTAAAGGGCGTAGGAGAAGTGGAGGACTCACGTCAGCCAATGCCTTCTCCTTTTCGAGCCGCTCCTTGTCCTTGGCAGCCATGTCAAGATAAGGCTAAAAGAACCATTAGCACATGTGTCGGATAGAGCATGAACGCGGTTACCTTTTTCTCGTCTTCTTCAAGTTCCTTCCATTTGGCGCCAAGCAGTTTGCCAATCTCCCCTGTGAACGGACTTGATTTGGATATCACTCGGTGACGAAAATTTACTTACCGAACCCAGCATCAGGGTTTTCAGCCTTGATTCTTTCTCTCCAATCCTGGCTGAAGAACAGGAAGGCAGAAAGAGCTCGCTTTGGGCCCCCTCCCTTGGATTTTGACTTGGAGCCTTTGGCCGTTTTGGCTTCAGATTTCTCAGCAGCCTTGCGCTGTCGACGAGTGTGAGGAATGACACATGAAAAAAAGGGTAAAGAAGGGGCATGGATTGAAGTAAACATGGCATGTATGCGGCTACATGTGTGTATGGCAGGCAAGTTGTGACGAACAGACCTTGGGTTTAGCTTCCTTGGGCATCTAGAATATAAAAGACGAATTAGCAAACGATTTGACACGTCGTGGACACGCTAAAGAGCGTGCAAGTGAAGTGGAGTGTTGTGGTACACGGTACGCGTCGACGCGTCGGTGACCAAACAAACACGGTACCAGCGCGGGGCGTGCCAGAGCACGACGACGACTGGCAACGACGACGACAAAAAGGACTATCGGACATCGTAGGATATCGAGCCATGCGATCAAAGAATAGATAAAATAGAAAAGAGGGCAGACCTTTGTTGTGTGCTGTAGTGAGGTGTAGTAGGATTTGGGCGGGTGGACCGTACAGGCAAGGTTGGCTGGGAGTGTTTTGGTGGTGGGAGCCTCGTATAAGGGGACTACCCGTATTTTGAAACCGTGGAAATTTTGAGCACGGACTCGCTCACGTAAGCGCCGTTCAACAAACGGATGTCTCCGCACTCCGCGCGTCCTAGACCACTCCCGGCCGGCGTCTTCGGCCATGTTTCCGGAAATACCCACTCCACTTTGGGGGGTCATGGACGTGGATATCCTACAACATCCTTGTGTAATTATGGCCAGGTTTACGGTATGAATACATAGATGCACGAAAGCAAGCTGTCTATCTCTTAGCGGTGCAAAGGGACATCCTGTTTGCGAAGCTTACCTCAGGATAGCGTAGTGTAATGGAACGAGGTGCTAGCCATCAGAATCAAAATCAACATCAGGCAGACACAGCTGTCCCAGGCCCAAGTCGGGAAGTCGCGCCATTTTAACGAACAGACTCAGACCCTGATCGCCTGCACCTGAGCCTGGTTTATTAAGAAGTTCCCAAGTGTACTCGTCTATCTCTTCTGCCACACGACCCCAGGTAGTCTTGATGGCGCCAGGGTGACTGAAAGATGCCATGACGAAGCAGAGTGGCGAACCTATGACGTGATATTGTCAATGCAACAATTCCATGGGTGTGCGAGCGCCTACACAAGCCAGATATTTCCTGTTCACGGGCGAGATATGGCGAACGAGTCTCTGGGAAGAACCCGGGAGTGTCCTGAACAAGGTCGGGAAGGACATCGCCCAAATTATACAAGCGTCGACACGATGGACAGACGCGGCCCGTGGCCCGACTCTTATTGTACCACAGGATCTGAACAGAGATCGACATTTGTGAGTCGACCAGAATATGAGTGTAGTACGTACAATAGCATAGTCCTTGGGTAGGACAGTGGATAGCATCTGGAGGACCTCTTCTTGGGCAAACTCTGCACACAGTTCATCGTCCAGGGCGGGAGGCTGAGCAAAGAAAGACGAGAGGAATGTGCATGTATTGCGGACGCGAGGCCCGTTACCAGGATCGTATATATTTGGAGCGGTGATGAAGATCCCGTCCAGAGGAGGGTCGTCAAGGTCATCATCGAGTTGTAGGGGTAGTTCTGGGAGCGACTGGGCTGGTTGAGAGACGTGACGCTTCTTGTCTCTCCTGGACTGTTCCTTCTTCTTTCTTCTAACGTTGTTACACGGTCCTGGCATGATGATGTCAAAGGGATTGAACGTGTCACGCGTGACGACACGCGTTTGTGACACCGAGTTTGCGCATGTTTGTGATCGTCGTTTGATCGAGTCAAAGTACAGTAAGTCGTCGAAACCGATCTATCAGGTCAACCTGTTGCGATACATCGCGACTGCTCGCCTTCTCCGGCGTTGTAGCATATCTGTATATTCTCGCTTCTACATGGCTAATACCATAGAACTTGCGCAGGTATGGTCTCCCTCTCCCTCGCTCTCGTCAGACGCTCATTTCCATCCAGACAGGAAAACGAGATCACCTGAAAACCTTGGAAAAGAAATACCAAGCTCGATGGCGGGAGGAACGTCTCTTCGAGACTGCCGCTCCTTCTCAGGACGAACTTCGTGGACTTTCCCAAGAGCAGATCAAGGAAAAGTACCCTAAATGGTTCGGAAACTTTCCCTACCCCTACATGAACGGCTCTTTGCATCTCGGTCATGCCTTCACCATCTCAAAAGTCGAGTTTGCTGCCGGATACCAACGCATGCTTGGAAAGCGCGTCTTGTTCCCCCATGGCCTGCATGTAACTGGGATGCCAATCAAGGTGTGTCTGTATCACTCGAATGGCCTCCCTCACCTCATCTCTATCAGGCAGCGTCAGACAAAATTATACGTGAGATGGAACTTTTCGGTGAAAATTTTGAACGATTCGACCCCGATGTGGAAGAGGAGACCCCCAAGGTGACCCAGAATGGCCCTGCTCCAACTGCACAGGTTGGGAAAGCAACCAAGGGTAAAGTGGCCGCCAAAGCCACGGGTCTGACCTACCAATTCCAAATCATGGAATCCATCGGTGTGCCTCGCGAAGAAGTCAAAAAATTTGCTGATCCTTATCATTGGCTGTCCTACTTTCCACCGATTTGCAAAGTATGTTTTTTTATTTAAAAAAAATCGCAACCCGTTTCTTCTTTGACGCCTCATTTCTCTCTTTAGGATGATAACAACGCCATGGGTAACCGGATAGACTGGCGTCGCTCTTTCCTGACCACTGATATCAACCCCTACTATGATTCGTTCGTCCGATGGCAAATGAACAAGCTGCACAAACTCGGCAAAATTAAGTTTGGCGAACGATATACCATCTACAGCCCCAAAGATGGTCAGCCATGCATGGACCACGATCGATCTGATGGAGAAGGTGTTGGCCCACAGGAGTACGTCGCCATCAAAATGGAAGTGGTCGAGTGGAGCCCTGGAGCCAGGGCAGCCATCCAGGGCAACGTTGGAGGAAGAACAGTATACCTAGTTCCTGCCACCCTACGCCCAGAGACAATGTAGGGTTCTGTCGTGCTTACGTCCCCAGATTTGCCTTGGCTAATGATGTTGGGTTGTAGGTACGGTCAAACCAACTGCTTCGTTGGTCCATCCTTGAAATACGGCGTGTTTGCCATCAACGACAAGGAGGCCTTCCTCGTTTCACACCGTGCAGCGCGTAACATGGCCTTCCAAGGCCTCTCTCCCGCCCGCGGGGAGGTTGTGCAGTTGGTGGAGATCGACGGTGCAAGCATTGTTGGGACAAAAGTCAGAGCTCCCTTTGCTATCATCTCCGAAGTATACGTACTACCGATGGAGACTGTCAAAGCGACCAAGGCATGATAATCTTATTTGATCCGCCTCTGCAGTGATGCTCAATGGATATACTTGATAGGGAACTGGCGTCGTTACCTCCGTACCCTCCGATTCACCAGACGATTACGCGACGACGGAAGAATTGCGTAAAAAGGCCGAATACTATAAAGTGGATCCCAGATGGCTGGACTTCGCACCCGTGCCTGTCATCAAGACTGCCAAATACGGGGAGCTCACTGCCGTCGAGGTTTGCAAAGAACTGAAGGTTCAATCACCCAAAGATGCCAAGACGCTCGCCGATGCAAAGGAGATCGCGTACAAAGAGGGTTTCTATGGTGGTACCATGATCGTCGGTGACTTCAAAGGGGAATCGGTTCAGGAAGCCAAACCAAAGGTTCGCGCGCAACTGATAGAAAGTGGATTGGCTATCCCCTACGCGGAACCCGAGAACTTGGTTGTATCACGCAGCGCAGACGAGTGTGTCGTTGCGTTGATGGACCAATGGTATTTGGACTACGGAGAGTCGACTTGGAGAGGGCAGACCGAGAAGTGTGTTTTTCTTTGGACTCGCATGTGTTTATTGCATTGACCACGTTGTTTCTCCCCTCTTTAGACATTTGGCGAGGATGGATACCTGGACGGTGGAGACCCGTAATTTGTTCGAGTCAACCTTGGCCTGGCTGAGCCAGTGGGCCTGCGCACGCACGTATGGTTTGGGATCGAGGATGCCTTGGGATCCCCAGTTCATGGTTGAAAGCTTGAGTGATTCGACGATCTACATGGCCTATTACACTGTCGCCCATCTGCTCCAAGGTAAGCTTAATGTCATGTAGCCTATCTGAACTGATCTCGTTCGCTCGATTGAAACAGGCGGCGACATCACCGGGCACACCGTCGGCCCTCTTGGCGTAACAGCTCAACAAATGACCGATGAAGCTTGGGAGTACATCTTCTGCAACGGTCCCTGGCCCAGCCCAGGGCCATTCCCGAAAGAAAAGGCCGACGCGATGAAGCATGAATTCAACTACTTCTACCCCTTTGACATGCGTTCGTCCGGCAAGGACCTGGTACAAAACCACTTGACGTTCTCGCTGTACAACCACGTCGCCATTTTCTCAGAGGACAGGTGGCCGCTGGGCATCCGCACGAACGGACATTTGATGATCAATGGGCAAAAGATGTCGAAGAGCAAAGGCAACTCTTTGACACTGCGCGAGGGTATCGAGAAGTTTGGCACGGACGCCATGCGTTTGACCTTGGCCGATGCTGGCGACGGCGTTGAGGATGCCAACTTTGACGAGAAAACGGCCAATGCAAATATTCTGCGTTTGCA
This sequence comes from Porphyrellus cyaneotinctus, assembly GCA_038091315.1. Lineage (NCBI taxonomy): Eukaryota > Fungi > Basidiomycota > Agaricomycetes > Boletales > Boletaceae > Porphyrellus > Porphyrellus cyaneotinctus. The sequence goes on along the minus strand of JBBPOF010000539.1, from coordinate 2,282 downwards.
CACGTTGCTCGGATGGTGTGAGGTACGTGATCTGTTCTCTGCATCCACCCGAGATTTGCGACAAGCATTCCCAGGACATGTTGAAGGACGAATCCAAGTTGAGGACAGGCCCCAAAAACTACCACGATCGCGTGTTTGAGGAAGAGATCATCGATCACATTAACATCACCAAGCACCACTACGATACGTAGGTCCACCCTCTCCCTTCGATCGTGTCTGGCGATCTAATTTTCTCTCCAGCACCTCTTTCAAGGACGCGCTAAAGTATGGTTTCTACGAGTTCCAAAACATTCGCGATTGGTACCGCGAGGTCACCGCCGACGTCGGTATGCACGTTGACCTGGTCAAGTACTGGATTCGCGCTTCGACTCTGCTCATGACGCCGATCGCCCCGCACGCTGCTGAACACATCTGGTTCGCGCTCTTGCAAGAGCCCCAATCGATCCAACTCGCGCGGTGGCCCGACCCAGGTCGCGCCGCCGACCGCACGCTGATCGAGGCTGGCGTCTACATGCGCAGCACGCTCAAAACAATCCGTGACGCGGAAACGACGCTGCTCAAGAAACTCTCCAAGGGCAAAAAGGGTAAACTGGACGGCCCGTCGTTCGATCCCAAGTTGCCCAAGAGCGTCCGGGTGTACATCGCGACGCAGTTCCCCGAGTGGCAGGAAACGTGTGTGCAGGCGGTCCGGGAGGCGTATTCGGAGGTCGAGGACAGAGTGGACGACGTGCGGGTGCGGGCGATCTTGACGGAGAAGGGGTTGATCAAGGATAAACGCGCGATGCCGTTTGTGCAAGCGTTCAAGGTGCGTGGTGCGCTTGGGTTCGACATGGGATGTGGGATGTGTGCTGATGCGTTGGTGCATAGAAACGCATGCAAGATTTTGGAGCCAAGGCGGCTTTCAACCGGAGTCTGTCATTCTCTGAGTCGCAAGTGCTGACCGAGTTCTTGCCGTATCTGAAACGATCGCTGAGCCTGGTCGATGCGGAGGTATTTTTGGTCGAGGAGGCGTTGCAGAGGAACGAACCGGGTTTCACGCCGATGATCATAGAGACTTCGGAACCTGGTAGTCCTGCTTTCGAGTATCGCAACGTATAGGGCGCAGCAGTGAGTCAGTCCTACTGCCCCGCTCCCCCACCATTTCCAAGTCGTAGAATATCAATTTGGTAGCGATCGCGCATGGATGACATGTCTCGTCCATGCAGATACAAATACGCATAATATTAGTAAACCATCCTAACCACTGCGCCGAGTTAGTAATCTTCGGGGATATCAAAGCCTGCGGCATGCAACAAGGTCGCAAACTGAAAGAAACGTTCGTTTTGGTCAGGAAGCCACACATGACTCAGGCGGGCACTTCACCTGGACTCTTGAGATATACCGGACCTGCTCGAGGTCGTATCCTGGTCTGTCGCTCACGTCACCTGGTGCATTGCATATAAGAGCCACATTCAGGGACCGGTGGTAGACGGGTACGCACCGCTGTTATGATACATCGGATCTTTGACTAAACGAGTGAACAACGATCGACGTCAACATCAGTACCAGTTCTTGCAACTCAAACTAAACGACGTACTCGGTCCAGCTCGTTCGAAGACCTGCGTCGCAGCGTACCCTTCCTGGTGGAAAGACTAGAGAGGGAAATACCCCGCGATGAGTTCATTCGCACGCCAAGGATGGGAGGTACACACTTGGTGGTCGCTGCAGCAAGCAGACGTGTACCCGACGGTCAACTCGGGACTATATATCGCCGCGATCTTTGCGACCAGTTTCCCGGCTTCGGGGGTGCCAATGCTGTGCAACGATGTGTCAGACGTATTCGACAACACAGAGACGGGGGGACGAACCGGTCTGGCAATCCAAGTTGGGGAGGCTCCAGTGGGGCGTGGTACGCGAGCATGTCCGCTTGTATCATGAGTGTCACGTTGGCGTTCTGTGCACGCAGTTCGCCTGTAAAGAACATACACATTGGATCAGCCAAGAACGACGGTGCGGAAACGGTGCACGTACGCGCATACGCTCGCGAGCCGAGCAATCCCTGCTCTTCGCCGGCAAAGGCGACGAGCTCGACGTTGGTGTGGAATCGAAGGTCGAGTTCCTTGATGCGATGGGCGATCGCGAGTAACGAGATGGTGCCGGAACCGTCATCGTTGCCGCCAGGTGCCTGCGACAGCGTTGTGTCACCCCACGATCAAAGCAGAGAACGGTGTATACACTCACGCGCGAGGAGCCAAACGATCCGCGCGAGTCATAGTGACCGGAGATCAAGACCATCGACTGTG